>JBAMJV010006360.1:12500-93540 GCA_037951105.1 Echinarachnius parma | reverse complement strand
AAGTGGATCTCTTAACGATCAAACCAGTGAGTTCCACAACATAGGGCCAGAATATAAGAAAGTTCTGTTAGCAAGAGCGGTTCTATGAAGGAGTAAATTAAAAAGATTAGCCTGTCTAGTTGAGTATGTGTATAAAATTGTTCTGTATACATTCCATTACAAAATTACAAACATTACGAAATTAATGGAAGTTCATGTGAATTCAATAAACACATAAATTGGCCTAAATTATACAAATACAAGTCATTCATTTTTAATATTTGCTTTTCATATAAAATAACTTGTTTGTGTGTGCCAAAAAAGGAGAGTTTGTAATTATGCGTATTGCCTTTTTGCAAAAAAAAATAGCAATCTCTCGAAATGTACTTTTGCTGCGTGGAAAAACAATATTTCAGGTTTTAAAATCTGTCAAATTGTGGAGACTCTAGAGAGGTTGTAAAATACGTGTGTTATCCAAACAGCGCCATCTATCATACTACTATAGCGGAGAGGTGGTCACTAACGCTTGTTTACGGTTCCTGTGTAGTCCTCTTTACAATTCCGTCTTCACTGTATTATTGAAAAACAAAATGACGATAACTATAAGTTTACATGTTATAAAACACTCCATAATTATTTGATGACTAATTCTCAATAAATAATTCAATCAATCAATCATGAATAATTAAATTTACAGAAGGAAGAGAAAGAGTTGTTTTCTCTTTGCCTGTCACCACTATAATCAGGCGCGCCGGAAGCAGTTTTGGATTGGGGGGGGGGGGGCAAAGACCTAAAGGGGCTCACGATTTGTTTGTGTAGGGGCTCATGCCCAACCACACTCACAGGGTTGCCAGAGGTGAGAGTGAGACATTGCGAGGGAGCGAAGCGACCAAACCCAAGGGAGCGAAGTGATTGAACGGGGGGAAGGGGTGTCCCCCCTCCCACGGTAGGGAGCTTTTGCATTTTTGGACTTGAAATTGTGCAATCTGGTGCATAACTAGATAAGAAACTCGGGCTTAAGATTAACTGTATCTGGGATAGCGTGTTATGATTTGATCTATACCATAAATTTTAAATATATTTGTTAACGAAGAAAACAAATAATTGACACACTAATAAATATGCCACATTATGCATGATCCAATTAACAACATAGCCTACAGCCCAGAACGAGTCCCGAGGGAGCGAAGCGACCGAGGGCTGGGGCAGAGCCAGAGGGGGAGGGTTTGGGAGGGGGTATCCCCCTCCCACGGGGAAGATTTTGCATTTATATACTTGAAATGGTGCAATTTGGTGCACGTCTCACAAGCTGCCAGAGGGCAATTCCAAGCAAACGCCGTGACGGTCAGAGGGTGTTTCTCACAATGAAAGTCCAAATAACTCATAAAATCTAAATATCTAGAACCAACTTTTGATATGCATCTGTAACCACTATCCTACCAATAATTTACAATAGGCAAGAAAACCAAACTTCCCAATAAATTATTAATTATGAATATCAATATCTGCCGTAACGCCGTGACGGCAAAAAGACATGGGTTTCTTACATGCTAAAAAACTAAGTAAACTCTGTGAACTACAGGAACATTTTGCACTTTTGTCACATTGATTCTTTGTAATAGACATCAAGCTAGAACATCCAAATAAAAATGTAGAAAAAATCCAATGCTCATAGTAAATATGATATCATAAATGTATCTATGCACTGTAACGCCGTGACTGTAACGCCGTGACCTCTGAATTGTACATGTTATATATATGGGAGATATTAAAGAGATGAATAATATGATATAATTTTAATGTAGTGATCCAGAATCAATAAAGAACTAGATGAATGGGTGATATAACCAAGATGCTATTAAATGATCATCCGCATGACACAAATTTGCAGCACAGCGCCCTCTATTGATCAAAAAATCTTTTAGGACATAATTGAAATTCTTATCTATTTCAGAAGTTAGTTAATGGAACCATCAAATATTAAAACCAAAATACATACTTAAATGTAACAATGAAATATGAGACCTTTGACATCTGACCTTTGACCTTGTTTCTCAAAATAACATACAAATGTTTAATTTTTGGTCTGCACAGTGCATATTTGCAAGTGATTTGTTTCATGTAACATGATTTCAGAGTTAGTAAATGTTTGTTTTTGAATTGGTAATTATCCGAGTGACCTTTGACCTGTGCCCCAAACAGTTTCAGAAAATTGTCTTTTACCTACAGTACTCTTTCTAACATTGATTCTGGAACTTAATTGTGAGAACAAAAAACAACAACAATATTTTGACCTGTTGACCTATGACCTCCCATGACCCCATCCCCTATTCAGGTCATATACTTCACTGGACGCATACCAGTATTATTATCATGTTATCCTTCAAGGATTGATTCTCAAACTATCTTGATAATAATATAATTTTTGCATATTTGTTAGCTATGTGACCTTTGACCTTTGACCTCATGGACCAAAATCATATCCAATAATCCGTACCTCTAAATACATGGATTGTACAAAGTTTGAACGAAATCCATCCAACGATTCTTGAGATATTGCAAAAAAAAGAACACTGATGTACAGATGCACATACAGACAGACGGACATACAACCCATACACATACATGACTCAGGTAACTTTGAGATGGAAACATTATCAACTGACCCTATTCATATAATTATAGCATGAGCAATGCCCAAGCATACCTACAAAAAATATCTTACACTATTTGATTATGTATACTGTGTTATGTCAATGGGAATCCAGTAGGTAGCGTCACGGCGTTACACAAAACGTAACGCCGTGACCAAATTGATATTGATTATATTAATAAGTGGTAAAAGATAATGCTGCTATTCAGCATGCATATTATAGCCCTATGGGCTAATACAGAGAAAACAAAAAATTATTTCATTCCCATTCATATTTTTCCAGAAATATTAAAAATATATGTTTTTAGTGTAACGCCGTGACATATTAATGATTGTAAATGAGACAGTCACTGAAGCGGAACGAAGAGCGAAAATGACGAAATTGATATCTATCTTAAAAATTGAAGCAATGATCCTATCAACACTGAAATAAAACTTTATGAAAACTCCTTTTCGCAGTTCTTTTATGCTTAATATTTAATTGAATGTTTTGTGAAAATAACTGAAAATTAATTTATGCTATATATCAACAATAAAATAATAGTTTACAATTTTTTTTTTCAAAAACAAAATACATTTTTGGAAAGTTCAATCTTTTAGCTTTCATTTGATACCAAATTTGTTATGGTACAACGAATTTGAAAAATCAGTGGTTATGTCAATGTTTGCTTGGAATTGCCCCAGAGCAATGCCAGCCTACACGAGAACTACGTGGCCCGGTACAGAAAAAGTATTCACCCCAGACCATACGCAAGTTACATAACAAACTGAGATAATCAGCGACAAATTAAAATGGATGTATAAATTAGTTTTTGAACGTTAGAATTAACAAGTCTTAGCTTATAAATGTTATTCTTTCTTTCTTTCTTCTTCTTTTTTTTTTTTTTTTTTTTTTTTTTTGGGGGTGCTTTTTTGGGGGGCAAAAACGCGTTTTGCCCCCCCCCCCCACTTTTTGGATTGGGGGGGGGGGGGGGCGGCCGCCCCCCCCCCCCCCCCCTGCCCCCCACTTCCGGCGCCTATGACTACAGCTTGTCCCCAACAAAATTACAACGGCACTTTCCGCAACGATAACTTTAAATATATTAGATCAATCAGAATGAAATTTCAGGGTATAAAACTATAACTTATTACCTACGTCTTGCAGAAAACCCTATTCGATTTGCTTCAGTGGTTATGGAGAATTATGATCTTTTGTCAATCATGTCAGATGTCCCTTCCCTCCAGATTTTGTAAGGAGACGTGTTGTCCATTGACAATGGGACTTTCTGCAACGATAACTTTAAAGATAGTGGATCAATCAGAATAATATTTCAGGGTATGAAACTATAACTTATTACCTACATCTTGCAGAAAACCCTATTCGATTTGCTTCAGTGGTCATGGAGAATGAGGATATTTTGTCAATCATGTCATGTGTCCATTTTCGTTATGTTCACGCGTTATGAATGAAAATGGACTTGGTCACGCGTTATGAACGAAAATGGACACATGACATGATTGACAAAAGATCCTCATTCTCCATGACCCCTGAAGCAAATCAAATAGGGTTTTCTGCAAGATGTACGTAATAAATTATAGTTTCATACCCTGAAATATTATTCTGATTTATTTACTATTTTAAAATGATCGTTGCAGAAAGTCCCGTTGTCAATGGACAACACGTCTCCTAATAAAATCTGGAGGGAAGGGACATCTGACGTGATTGACAAAAGATCCTCATTCTCCATGACCACTGAAGCAAATCGAATAGGGTTTTCTGCAAGATGTAGGTAATAAATTATAGTTTCATACCCTGAAATATCATTTTGATTGATCTAATATCTTTAAAGTTATCGTTGCGGAAAGTGCCGTTGTAATTTTTTGGGGACAGGCTGTATAATCGAAGATAATTGAATTATTATATAGGAGAAAAGTACACAGTACTTCTTACGTCATTGAAAGATCAGAAAGGAAACCATAATGACACGATGGAAACACAGGATATATACTTACCAATAAATATACAAGTCATTTCATGGTAAATAGTACTTCAACAGATTACGAACATCAAACCAAAACCAACGTCCATGTGATAATCAAAATGAAGAATAAAACAAAGGAATATTAAATATAAATGAGAGATCCTGACAAAAACAGACAGAAATATTTCGTAAATAAATTCAAAAGAGTAAATAAAATGGACTTGCATGGGAATCAAACCTGAGACCTCCTGATTGTCAGCCAGACCGGTTCTAGCCTAGTGGTCAGAGCACGGGTCAAGCGATTCGACGGTATCTGGGTTAAGCCGTCTGCATACAGAGCCGACTCGACCCGATCCGAGAGACACTCGGATGCAAGTAGGGGCCGATTCAACAAGATGAATCGGGCCGGCCCGACTCTAGGGTGTTTCACAAAGAAATATTTTGTTATCATGACAAATTTGTCATAATGACATATTTTTATGTTGGCATTATGAGAACCTTTTTTAGCCAAATTAAACGAATTTATCCAAAATTTGACAAAGCTTGGGGAAAAAACCGGCAATATTTCCTTATAATGCCACCATACAAACTTGTCATAATGACAAAATATTTCTTTGTGAAACCAGCCGGATTGGGTCAAGTCGGCTCTGTCTGCAGATGGCTTTAGATCCTGTGGAAGTCCATTTTCTGTGCTACTCTTTTTTGCATGTACAAACTATTTCTGCAGTCAGTTTGTTCATGTTCGAAATTGTTTTTCTCCTTTATTATGGTATGATGTTTATTAAAAGCTTTTTTGGTCAAATTTGGGATATTGGCGGTCAAATTAATTCAATATCATTCAAATTAGAGCAACTTTTCTTCATGTGCTGTTCGCTATAATGGCGCTATATTCATTTTCACTTGAAGAGAATTCAAATTCGTTTATAGGCATTTGATTTTGTACTCCAGCGTATTCAAATTAGTTGTATTAATCACTATAACACTGCACATTCATTCCATTTAGCATTATTGAGTTTTAGGCGCTAAATCTAATGTTCCTTTTTCATTTTGGTTTGACAGGAATGTGTCATCGTGTGCTTTAAAAGTTAAATGGAACGATTGTTTTAGTTAATCAAAATGAACGATAATTAAAATCGTCAGTCATTTCAATGTTTGTGAATAATCGAATCGTCAGTTTGTTTGCTGTCCTGACGAATTTGACTGGGGAAATATATATTAATGTATTTTGTTAATCTAAAATATATACATATGCTTACGTCGACATTTGAGGTTGGGCTTCCACGTCCCATCGTTACAGAAGGCCCTCGGTCCGCCGAGTCGCACTAGTCCCGGTATATCGGGGTTGCACTGGAAGGTGTATGCCTGACCGTGCTGGAATAACTCGCCCGCGTTCAGGGTATTATCCGGGGCGGTGCAGTTTCCTATAGTAATAATTATAATGGCAGACAAAAACATAATATTTGTGTTAGTATGTTCGTACATTAGTATTAGGTAAGAATATTCGACCATCGTGGCATTAGATTACTCAAATGGCTTTACTTTTTAATAGTGAGACACTAATAGATCTGACGGTCTTGAACAGCAGTTTACCCTATGAAGCCTAATTATGGCGTTTCCTGGTCCAAGGAGCGCACACAGTGGCATATCCCAAATTTCAGTATAAATATACTAATTTTGCACACATTGTTTTAAAAGCAAATTAAGTTCTACAAGATACAATATTTAACATTTCCCAAAGTCACCAAATGTGGGCGCTATTTACGATGTTGTGATAAAAACCACCTACACAGAAAAAAACGCTGTTCAAAATTTCGTTGTTCAGAATTTTGTTGTTTAAATGACAGAATGAGTGTTCTAAACAGACACTGTTTAAAACACTCGGTCTAGTTGCAGAACATTTTTAAAACAATTATTGTTTAAAAACCCTGAACGGGTTTCATTCCCTCCAACCAAGGCTTTTACGTGTTACGCGCACGCGCACACGGCGGCGGCTCTGCAACAATTTCATCATGGCGGATAACTATACTGTCAAGACTTCGGAGGAGTTCGGACTCGCTGAACTAATTGACGTATTCAGAGGTGAGAATTTAAACTAATTATTTAGTAATCTGAACGATTTTATACTTAAGACTTATTTGTGCTTGCTTTGACATCTAAGCGATGTCTACAATACAGAATAAATTAAGATAGACTCTGCCAATCCCGTCCGCAGTGCAGTGATCGAAGTTGCACGGAATGTACGCGCCCGCGGAGGCAGCTAGCTAGCGCAGCGAGAGTCAGGCCCGTCCAGAGCTGCGGCCCTGCCGACCCTACCCCGGTAGACCTCACTTAGATGTAAAAGCAAGCACAAATATGTCTTAAGTATAAAATCGTTCAGATTACTAAATAATTAGTTTCAATTCTCACCTCTGAATACGTCAATTAGTTCAGCGAGTCCGAACTCCTCCAAAGTCTTGACGGTATAGTCAACAGTTTTTTAAACAACAACATAAAACACCTGACTTTTTTAAACAATAGTTTTAAGCAACAACTTTGAACAACTGACTTTTAAACAATATTTTTGAACAACACTTTTAAACAACGGACGTTTTTAAACAATATTGTTAAAGAAAGCTTAAACAACCATGCTGTTTAAAATCTATTGTTTAAAAAGTTGTTTAGAATTTTAAACAACTTACTGTTTAAAGATTAAACAATCTTGGTTGTTCAAAATTTTAAACAACGTTGTTAGAGGGACCGGCTTAAACAGCGTTTTTGGCTGTTGTTTAAAAAGTTGTTTAAAAAGTTGTGTATTATGATGTAAATTTATTTTATGATAAATTTTTGTTGTGGATTTATTTGTTGTAATGGAATACCAAACCTTCTTGGATAGAGAAATTTAATTATATAATTGAAGTCGGCAACAAAAAACGTTTCTAAAATTTGTTTGATAACAAATTACAAACTGACCCCGACAAACTGGTCGGTATCCTCCGATGGGCGTAGACCAGGTGCCATTTTTGCAGGACGCCCTCCAGGGGCCGTCCACGAAGATACCACCTGGACAACTGAACTTGACTGTATCAGTGTGATTGTAGTATGTGTCATCGATACTTCCTGAGCGCAATGACGTCACAATAACGTCTGTGTCATCGAACGTTGGTTTGGCACAATTGTCTATTCACAAGAAGAAACGTCAAACCGCATTTTATGATTATTTCAAAGCAATTAATAATTGTGCGTGTTCACGTCATTGTCATTTAATAATAATTTGCCTAATATGCCACCTCCGTGCCCATCCCCCGCTAAGACGCGTACGCATATTTCCCCCAAATGACCTAAAATATTGATTTTAACGACATGGGTGTAATTATGACTAGATTTATCGTTTTAGTAGGGAGACCATATCTTATAGAAGCAAATTTAGAGTTTTAGAGGGTCACGTCTACATGCGATCCTCTGCCCATGCGCTACATAACCAGCTTAGAGCCTCAGAGTGGACGGGATAAAGACCACCATCCTCACTCCCCGGGGAGCATACTAGCCATAATTATATGCAAATATAAATGCAAATATATCTGAAATATTCTTACCGTACACACTTCAGTTTCAGAGGGTCGGGTTCCCATTGTTTGGTCTCGTTGCAGTACGAGTACATCGGTCCCAGGCCTATGCGCTACATAACCAGCTTAGAGTGGACGGGATAAAGACCACCATCCTTACTCCCCGGGGAGCATACTAGCCATAATTATATGCAAATATAGATGCAAATATAGCTCAAACATTCTTACCATACAGCACTCGAGTTTCAGAGGGTCAAGTTCCCATTGCTAATGCTACAGTCACATTTGCTCTACGGCGAGCGTACGGCGGCCGTACGCCCCCGAAATCGAGAGAAACGTGCGGCGGCCGCAGAAAATCTGCGGTGGCCGCAGGGTCCCCGTACGGCGTAACCGTATATTTTACAGGCCGTAGGGGTCGCCATAGAATTATAACTAAAAGTTATAACTCTCTTTCATTTCTACGGTCGCCGAAGCAATTATACACGCCGTAGCCATGGCTACCACTCCTATACTCTATAGGGGTGTAGCTGTATCGTCAGTCTGGCCGCACGGTTGCCGTTTGGCCCCCCTGCGGGCGCCTTGCGGGCGCCTTGCGTCTGCCTTGATATTTGTTCAAATAACCTTCGGCAACCGCAGGGACGCCCTAAGGCGACCGTGCGTCATCACTTTAAAGGCCGTACGGCAGTCGCAGATTTTCTGTCTCCACAAATTGAAGAAACGCCGTGCGGCGGCCGTGGCAAATGTGACTGCTAATGCATGTGACCGTAGACATTCTACGGCTGCCCTATTTTTGTAATTGGCCGTAGACATTTTAGACCGTACGGCCGCCGTGTCAAATGTGACTCAGCCATTAGTTTAATTGTAGTAAGAGTAGCCTATAACGGTCCCTATGCGTTCCTCTGCCCGATGCACTGCATATCCAGCTTGGAGTGAATGGGTTTAATAAACACTACCATCTTCACTCCCTAAGGAGCATATTAATCACATGCAAATGTTATGACTATAGCTGAATTATTACCGTAGCACTTTAATTTCAGAGGGTCAGGTTCCCATTGATTGGTTTCGTTGCAGTAAGAGTACAGCGGTCCCCAGGCGCTCCTCTGCCCGATGCACTGCATATCCATCTTGGAGTGAATGGCGTAATAACGACCACTCTTATCAACCTTATCATCAGGTAGCGTGTAGTTCACATTGATTTGACTGGGTGGAGCTTCGCATCCTGTGTAGAAAACGATTATTATGCCAAGAGACAAAAAGATTAATATTAGTAGTGTTTCTATACTGTTGAGTTGCGATGAACAATTTAACCAATGATATCCAGTGCTGTTCAATTTGTTGATAATATAATTTACGAGCTGAAAAATTAGAAGAGGGGATTATGCAAGTGAAGGCTTTGGAAATGCAGAGGATTTTTGGCGTAGCGTTAAAGGGGATTAGCACGCAATATACAACACAGGCTATGTTTAATACCGTTCCTCGATATAACATATATGTCAAACACTTTGCAAAGGGTTGTGTAATTCATAGACAATGGAATTAATGACCCAAATAAGTGATATGTGTCTTTTTTTTTAAACGAACTGAAAGTGGTTAACTTGATAGAGAGAGTCGGAGACACAATTAAAGGGATCTAGTAACTTTGTTGACATGTGCAAATAGTGATGAATGGTTGATGCAATGTATATTGTTGTTATCTCATATGTCCACAGGGTATTGTGTGAAAATTTCAAGTCAAATGGACATTGAATGGTCAAGTAATGAGCGAAAATGCAAAGTGATATTCAGTAACTCACTGCACTCACTTTGTACACAGAAGAAAAACTCGCCCAGAGTTTTTCTTATCTGAATACTTCAATCATACATATCTTTGTAACGAAAGGGAAATTTGAAAAACCGAAACCTGTCCCGTGATTTTATTGTTAATACGAATACAACAAGGTATAAGGGAACCGCTATAATTAGAATTTTATTTTGAGGATTTGGACAATGTTACTAAGTCCCTTTAAAGGGATAGTTGAGTTTTGGTAAAGAGAGTACAGTACAGTACTTAATTTTAGGTATCAAAACATGCACCATTACATTACAAACTAATAGTTATAGCTCCACCATGCTCGAAAGGAATAAAAACATTACAAACGACTAAGTAAAAAGAATGTTATCATTCAAAAACAGCCGTTAAAAACTCTAAACAATCATTGGTTTCAACCATTGAAAATGAAATATTGTGCATGTGATGTTTTGTTGAAATAGTGATTAAATAGAGAGATAATCAACAACTATTTAAAAACCTCTTTGGTAAATTTTTAAAAGAGGAAGCATTTAAAAACAAAAATTCACGGCTGGTTCCAAATTATCGAATATTTGTGGGGCCCCACAAATATTACAAATGGTTATGTTGATGGATATTTCAGCCGTTTCTGAACCGATTTTGATAAAATAAGTTTATTCTCTCATTAAAATTGTATGCTCTTTCTAATTTGACACTCATTTTTTTCATTATTTCACACAAAAATTATGTTGTGTAGCGCCCTGTATACCAAAACTTAACTATCCCTTTAGGTGAAGCCGTGGATTATGTATCATCATCATGACCACCACCATCATCATCATCATCATTATTTGAATGTAATAGAGGAAGGGGAAGACTCCGGGACACGATGAAAGGACAACATCGGATGAAATCTGCAGATGCTACCTCTAATGCCCGGTGCAGACAGAGCCGACTCGACCCGATCCGACTGGCTTTCAGCCTGATTAACTCAGTATGTGCTTCCTCAGGACTCCGGTTTTTCCGGTCAAGTGTCAGTCGGAGGTCATTCGAGGCCGATTCAACATGTTGGATTGGTTCCGACTGAGCGAAACTGACTCTAGCCTGACTGAAAACCAGTCGGATCGGGTCGAGTCGGCTCTGTCTGCGCCGGGCTTAACAAGGAAGGGGACGCTGGGGAAGGAGATTCATGCCAACTATGGTACGATTTCCGACAAGGAATTAGAGGAAGCTGACTCTCATTATTCTTCGAGAATTTGGATCTGAAGTACATGGGAAAGTCTTTGGAACAGATGGGGACTATAACAAGTATATTTTAAATAGAAGTTCTTGGGAATTTGGGGTCATGAGTCGATTATCGTATTTATACTTTGACCCCGTGTCGTGTAAGAAACCGGCAGTGTTAAGTTAAAACGTAAAACGTTTCCTACATTTCATGACGTTTTAATTAATAAAGCGGATGGAAATCCTACAATTTTGACTTGTATAATACAATAGCATATGCTCTCATCAAATCCAGTAAGTCAAAAGGCTAAGATTTATTTCCCATTTAAATTGTGTATATGTATATCTTGCCTATTATTTCTTCACACTGAATGACAGGGCTCCAATCTCCGCCATCGCATTGAGCCTGTTTAGAGGGGGATCCATCGTCTAGTTTGAATCCAGTATTGCAAGAGAACGTGACGTTAGAGGCATGACTATAGCTTCCACTACCATCGGTGTTCGCTGGGGCAGTACAACCTTCTGCAAAACACATTGAAAATTTCATCATATGATTGGTATGCCTTTGGAAATGATGTTTTATCAAATAAGCGATTCCATGACACAACATGAACAAAATATTCAGCATTAAAGTGATCCATTAACTTCATATTTGTCTTTCTCCAAATGTATATATATTTTGAGACTTCAGGCCTGTCAATCATACAGAAATACTATGGTATGACCATTTTGAATGATGTATGGAACATTTGATTGATAAAGAACCTGGTTAAAAAATAAAGTTTATGTCAGATTTAATCACATACCACCCACTGATTTTGACTGCAATCGGAAAGCGTTCCGGAACGCTTTTACACTCAATCATAAATATCTCCATAATTATAATATGGAGACATTTGAAGAAAAGGCATTTCATTCTACTTTCACCATAAGCCAACAACAATATACTATAGAAGGTTAAACGCTCCAAGTGATTTTGGTTGAATTTTAGAAAGTAAATGGATCACTTTTGAAATTGAAATTGAAAAGGTTTTATTGGAAATAATATCAATCGCAGCCAAATGGTTGAATTACATATATTTTTACAAAGATAATACATAATTAAAATAACTTAACATAACTTAGGCCTATAGACCAGGAACTCCGCACGTTGACAATTAAATATTGAACATAATTATACATGGTACAATTAAACAAGAGAATAATATATAGTATTTCAGTAAAAATAAATAATTAACATCGAAGTAAACAGTTATAATAATACTTTGAACTTTTAAGTGCATAACAACACGAGAACAAGACAAGGTTATTTGCACTCCTTAAAGCATGTCACATGATACCAAACAATATAATATCACATTTCAAATGTACAGGTACATTTGGCTAGTAAGTAGTTGTGATAATAATTAGGAATTAATATGTATATACAATATCTGTATTGGTTCATTATATTTGTTTTGTATACCACGACTTCGCTGAAAAACAAGGTTGTTCCACATTTGGCTTACCGAGGGGTTTTACCGTGTACATACTTTAAACAAATATATGAAAACAAACAGACAAGGGGTATATTACCTATACATGTCGGTAAGTTTGAAGGACTCCATGCCTCGTCCTCGGCCACACATCTGGCATATTCTGGCCCTTGGATAGTGTACCCCTCAACACTGCATGTGAAATAGATATACTCATACAAGTCGTATGTAGACTTATCTGGTGTGGTTATTACATCTGGGTCGACGTTGGGCCTGGAACACTGTAGGGCCGGAGCTTGAAAGATGTAAAAGGCAAAAACATAAATATGATATCATTGACTTTGAACTGCCATGGTTATAACAAATTTAGCAACAATTTCTTCAAACGTTATACTGGCTAATAGTACAAATTTAGAATGAAAAGTTAGGTTTTCAAGCCAGAGAAAAGCCTCATTACAAATTTCCATTGATGCCTTTTCTAAAATATTTGACCATATTCGGCAAATATATGATCGTTTCAATGACACTAACATAGGTCTTTTACATGCATAATATGTGAACTTTTAATGCACATTTTCTCAGAACACGAATTACCATCAAGTGCATGGTTTTGTATATGCGTACAAGATATTGTGTAGATTGATGATGTATTTTGTGTTCTGTAATAATAATTGTTGTACACAAAACAAGTGCAAACACAGACTGGAGCTGTGTGAGAGGACGATCTCGATTGAGTGAACACCCTGTTCACTTTGACTGCCGTTCTGAAACGAGCTCGATCATAATAATGCGCTTAGAAACATTGTATTAAGCGCTATATAAATGTTATAATTATATTATTATTATTATTTATAGGACTGAGAGCGACGAGTCGCCGCAAACAAAAAACGAGGGACATCATACATGTACGTATACTGCCAGGTAAAATTAGCGTATAACGTGTATTATTTAACAATACTAAGAAACATATCATTATGACATAACGGAGAAATAATGATTATTATGAAGATTGAATAAACTTTCAGAAGGAAATAAATAACGCCGAACTAAACGTAATTTTCCTTTGCAATTTCAATTAATGATTTGTTTTTTTTAAGAGAATGGGTGATAATGTTCCTTGCTGTAATAATTAATGTCTATAATATACACAATAGATGATGAACTCTCAATTGAAAAAAACAGATTATTTTAGCTTGGCTAGAACAGTATTGTAATTGAATTAGAATTGTTGTTTTAATTTATAACTGTTTGTACCATTACAGGCTGTCAACGACGGGTCTGGTTCCCAGTAATCAGGCGTGTCATCGGAGCCTGCGTAGCAGTATACAGTGGTAGGTCCTGAAACATCGTACCCTGTTTCACAAGACGCCGTGTAGGGGTACCACGTCACGTACGAGGTTTGGTCTGGGCTAATTAACACATTGTCTTGCAGATTTGTTGGCCTGGCGCAGTCTATATTCACACACGGAAGATATACTTTAATATCATGCAAACTAATTTGATATTAAAGTGATTTAAACAGATTTAAACGATTTAAGGTCTGCTAATTTAATAGTTGTGAATGTAGAATCCAGTTCCTAAAGATTTAAACATTAAACATACGTTGTAACTTCCTTGTCATGGGCAACAAGATAACATAAATGGACTCGATAATTTTGATTTAATTTTGGTTTATCTCAACACTCTGAATCACAGGTACTGATAAATGTCAACTTACAAAGTAAAACAGTTATACATATGGTAACAGTAACCGGTAAGAAAAATTAGTTAATTTGTTATGACATAAGTAATTCAATATACTAGGTATAAAACAAACCAATAATATAATAATTCGTTTAATTGTCTTTGTTTGCAGCATATGTGAAGATGGCGGATAAGTTTTGAATGTGAAAGGAGCAAAATAAAAACCAAGACGATTTATTATCCATGAAATGGCACATTTAATTTCATTTAAATTTTGTAATTACCAGACCAGTAAACATGCATATAAACAAGAATGTGGTTACTGATGAACAGATTTGCAATTTGTCCCAGAACAGAATATAACGACACCTGACTCCATGATCTTGCTACTTACCTTGTGTAGAGAAGGAGAAGAGGCATGCCAGTATTAATATCACCAGGAACGAAGAAGGCTTTGCTTCCTCCATGGTCTTTACGAACCAAACTATTTCCAATCAAAACCTCGCAAGCGAACTAAATCATACATTCATAATCATACAAAGTCTCCATTCACCCAAGAATTGAAATACGGTAAGACACTAAGAAACAACAACAACTAAAGTCACTTGATACATTACTTATTACTATATGTATATCAAATCACATGATTGTATTGGCTAACAACAGACTTCGACCGCATTATGAAAATATCACTTGAGACCATTATCTAACAACCAACAGAAAAAATGTTTTGATTTCTCCTTGTTATATCGCAACCATCATTGTTGACTGGCTAATTACAGCTTACACGAACCTCAAACATGATAAATGTTCCTTAAAAACCCCCTTCATAATCATAAAGTTTAATCGCGAGTAGGTTTGTAGTTATTAAAACAAATTCAGACTTCGATCACAGATATAGATACAAAAACAAATGGTGGTAGTTAACAGATTGTCTAATCTGTATGTAAAAACAAATATGCATATATAGATATATATATTTGATTTAGTCTTCAAACATACACATGTATCAAAGAAATGTGTCATCCATTGGCAAAAGAAAGGAATAATACTAATACTGTACTTCATTACTGCAGTTTATACAAACATAAGCAATTACTTGTACGCATGATCACTTGCATGCCTATATAACAACACATAATTATACATATTTGGTTGCATCTTGTCAATGGACTAATGAACTTTATACACTATTATACCATTATGTAATTACATTCTTACATACTCCTATAAAATACAGTGTAGAAATGCCATGTTTGCATACAAATTTGTAATCAATACAGTGAATGAAAATGTCTTATTATTGAGTGCTGTCTTCGTGACAAATTTATAATAAGTTTATGATAGATTCTAATAATGTTAGTGTGCATGGGAACATAAGCAGGGGCGTATAGGAACTCGTACTTGTTTAGCATGATGAGGGAAATGGGGAAAATATAACACTTATAGTGTGGCATGGACGTACGGACTCATTTTTGTTTGTGGTTGAGTTCTTCTCTGGCCCGGTGGCACCTGTGGGGAGGGGGGGGGGGGGGGGGGGGGGGCACGTATCCTTCAGGCCTCCCATAGCTACGCCCCGGAGCAGAAGTGGCTAATGCCTAAGTCACAAATGTTCCGATTCGGGATAAGGCGCTCGTACGTACGATGCCACTTTTAGGGGAAATCTTGCGGGAATCTTAAATTGTAGATTCATTGAAAACCGAAAGTAGTTTAATTATACGGTATATCTTTACAGAAAGCTAAAATCATGCAGAATATATTACTTTCAAAGTACTCACTCATGCATCAGCGGAATGAAAAAAATGGCACTATATTGATCCCTGTTTGAACACCCGAATCAAGCGACAAGTTTCTTAAACATAACCTTTTAAAGAAAAGGGTTAAAATATTATGATTGCAATCTTACGAAACCTATTAAGTCGATTAATATGTTTGTCTCCTTTTATACTGTTTTATTTGCATTATTCTTATTTTGTCAATAAATGTCATCATCATTGGAGAGAAGGAATCTCGATAGCGATGCAAGACCACGTCCTCTGTTGGTGGAATTTTCTAGCCCCGAGTCGAGCAGTGATGCAAGGAGGAAAGCCAGTTAGTTGCGATTTGGACCCAATGTTTTAGGGAGCTTTACATTCAACAAGACTTGACAAAAAAGAACTTTTGTCAAGAAACAATCTGGTCAAAGAGATGAAAAGGAGACAAAGTGAAGGGGACAGAAATAGGGTTATTCGAGGAGACAAACTTGTTAGGAGAAAAGAGCTATCAACTCAGTAAACACAGAAGAAGGAAGTCGAGGATGGTCCTCCCAAGAGCCCACAGCCCTTTCGGAGAGACTTACCAACACAAGGCTTCAATTAACTGTGTAAATACTGAAGTTTTTAACGACGACCAATTGTCATGTATGTACAGCAATGTTGATTATCTACTTAACAAGAAGTTTCAATTAGAAGCGAGGATTGCTATTGTGGATCCAGATATTATTGCTCTGGTGGAGATATTTCCTAAAACCTCAGTGTTTCCAGTCATGCCAGTGGAAGAAAGTGAACTTCAGTTTCCTGGTTACAATATGTTTCTGCCTACAAGAAGTTATAGAGGCGTAGTATTATATGTAAAGAAGAATTTACAAGTAAAAACAAGTTCTTTTTAAAGATATCTTCTGGTGCAAAATTGTACGTGGATCACAAGAAATTATTTTTGGATGTATCTACAAAAGCACAAAGAGTACTGTTTCTAACGATGAATCCCTATTACGCCTTATACATAAAGTGGGAAAGTCACCGCCTGTCTTGTCCATCGTCGGCGAATGTAACTTACGAAATATCAACTGGCAGATTCCTGCAGTATCTAGAACCGGGTGTAGATATGCCAGTTATTTTATAGACTTACTCCAAGACCATTTTCTGACACAGCTAGTTGAAGAACTAGCGCGGAAAAGAAAAGGCAGAAGTCAAATGTTCTGGACCTAGTTATCACACATCAAGAGGACTTGGTGGACCGCCTTAAAGTTTCATCACCAGTTGGAAAAAAGTGACCACATGTTTTTGAATTTTAGACTGATAATTCCAGGCAGCATTCATCGAATAACAAATATAGAACACTTCGTTTTTTTCAAAGGTGACTATAATGGCATGATAAAATATGTAAAGAACAATTATATCTATCATACATCGAACACAGTCGAAGATCTTGTTAGCTCCATTGAGATGTTAGTAAATATATCTGTACCTAAAAGTAGAGCTATATCAAAGCAGCAACCACTATCGATGAATAGTAAAGTGAAGCAAGCTGTAAACACGAAACACAAAGCTTGGAACCGTTTCCAGAAGACAGATAACGTGCTTGACAGAGTTACTTTCAATAAGGCAAGTAATGAAGCAACAAAGGAAGTTGTAAGTGCGAAGAAGACATTTGAAAGTAAACTAACATCAGAAGTTAAGACAAATCCCAAAAGCTTCTGGAAATATGTACAATATACAAAGTAAAACTAAAACCAAGCAAGGAATTGGAACCCTGGGGAAATCTGATGGAACCAACGCTGAATCGGATGAAGACAAAGCAGAAACAGTGAACATATTCTTTACTTCAGTTTTCACAGAGGAGGACGTCACTAATGTTCCAGATTTTGAGTCTAGAGTTTGTGGTACAAGTATCGAAACAATAACCTTTACCTAAGAGATGGTAAAGGAAATGATCTCAAAACTGGATCAGTCAAAATCTGTAGGACCTGATCTAGTGCACAACCGCATCCTGAAAAAAACTGGTGGATTGTATCTCTAAGCCCCTCTATCCATATGTGTAGTATATACTAGACGCCTGTCCTGGGGAGAAGTGAATGTGGCCCCGATTTGTAAAAAGGGAGATAAGAGAAAACCAGGAAACTCCCAGTGAGTTTAACGAGCGTTCTCTCCAAACTGAAGGAAACTATTGTAATGTAGCTGTCACACCGCCAAACCGAATCCAAACCGACACGAGACAGAAAGATTCGGGGACGTTGCGGGGACGTTCGCGGTGCTAGCGGTTTGGTGTCGATGTGGTATCGGAATTGTCGGGGTCCAGTTTGGACTCCGAATTTGTCGGAGTGGTTTCTGTCGAGCGTGGAACCCACTCCGACAAATTATCGGGGTGCTTGCGGGGACGTGTTGGGGACAGTTCGGGGAATGTGGGGAGGATTCTGAGTGGATTCCATCTGGTGTCAGGGTGAACATTCGGGCTGGGTTCGGTTCTGATGCCATTTGGATTCGGCCGAACTGAAACCGCAAGAAAAAAATAATGAAAATGTTCTACCCGAATGATGCCCGCAACTACACCCATACCAAACTGAATCAAGACGGAAGAGCCCTCGAGCGATGCGATATTTACCCTCTTGAGCACATCCGATATTTGGAAGAGGGTCGGTAATTTGGGCATATTTACCTATAATTTTTTTCTGAAAAAAAGTATGTATAAACCCACAAACTTTCGGCAATAGCATATGTTTATTTGTAAGTGGCATGTTATATGTTCGATCATTATGGGCGTGACTCCCCCCCCCCCCCCCCCCCCCCCCCACTCCAACTGCCCTTCGCCCATGCTACCCCTTCCTCATATTATATTCAAATACTTCGGAAACTATTGTGTATTGCATAAAGGGTCTGTTACCGTGGATTATTTTGTCTGATGTGCATTTGCTATAATTTCCCCCCCCCCCCTTGCAACACCTTCCCCCATATAATGTTTTTATATTATGGTTCTGTACTTAATTTGGTACATCAACTGAATGTTACGAAGAAAAGTTCGTTTTTACACAACGTTTTTTCTGAAAGTAGTGCAGTTTAAAAATAAAAATAACATCCGCAAGACCAAACAAACATATCACATACTTTATGACATATATACCCATATAGATATATATATACACACACACACACACACACACACACTCTGACGCTCATTCACATGAACACGTACTAAAGATGCACTAATAAAGTATGTAATACTTATACAGACCACCATACAATAATGTAATAGTTTAATTGGGGTATCCTTCATCATACTTCATCATCCAAATATATTTATAATTGATTTCCATGAAACTTACCATTATTATGAGTGCACCTCGTATACAATAATTACTTCATGTATGTTCATGATTACTTTAAAGAATGACAAATTAGAACAAAACATAACAGGAAACTTCCTTGAGGCATGTAATCATTGACGGGATCTAGTAACTGTGCTGGCGTGTGCACAAACTTATGGAGGGTTTGATGAAAGCTTGATCTGATATGTCCACTGATCAGCATATATGAATTATGTGTGAACATTCCGAGGTAATAACATGACATGTGACCGAGTAATGTGCGAATTACAACTTGCAACTCCCGTACTCATTACACCAACGTCATTCAAAGTTGGAATTCTCCAATAGAGACTTTCGAAATTTACACACTTCAAGCAAACATATTTTCATAACAACATAGACGTTTTTAAAAACCAAAACCTGTTCTTAAATTGGTAAAATACTGATATGAATACAACGAGGTATGTGATAAACAATCGGAAGTTTGTGGACAATGTTACTTGATCCTTTTAAAGTAATTTATGAGTCTGGAAGTTAAGTAGACACAAGCAGAAACATATACAAGCACTATTCAGATAAAACATTAATGTTGTTTAATGACCAGTCTTGTTTACTTTTATCATAGAAGTATTTAGTGAAATATTCCATAATTTCACTTTCAAAATAAGCAACACACATAATATATAGGCAGCTCCATCCAGATATGATACATATGTTGTATCATTTAAGTTCAGGATTACTTCATCCTGTACTTTGACAAAGAAAATAATTATCATGAAATATTAATCGGAAAACAAATTCGCACACAATCACTTTAGTAATGTTGAGTTGGTAAATAGAACATGAAACTGATATCAGATACAATTTTGGTTCAGATAGAGTAAACCCAAGTGTCGTATTTATACTAGTGGAATGAATTCAGGCTGCGTTCCACGTGAGTTCGGGATTGTTAGTAGCGTCTTTTCGCTCGGCGACGGGACTATGGCTACAACGCTAATCTTAGCGGGGGGTCGCACTCAGAGCGAAAATTTCCCCGTAGCGGCCAAACCTAGGACGGTAGTTCGCCGAATTAACGTCGGGCGTAGAGCCGCTACGCGGGTACGTGATCAGCCAATCAGAGCGCTTGGACGGCGAGGCTCGCTGCCTCACGTGTTTCATGCACTGATTCGTACACACGCGCTGCATGCACAGTACAGTATGTTGTGATTTGTACTGCCTATACCGTATGCTTATAGTACAACATGCATGATAAATGGAACGAGTGAAACTCCCGCGTATTCAGAATTGCGAAACTGCAAATAAATCGCGACGGTAGCCAGAGTACGGGGACGATCAAAGCTAATTTAAATCCCCCGTAGCCGCACTCCCGTCGCAGAGCGAAAAGACGAAAAGCGAAAAAGACCACTCAACTATATTTGCTGTACACAAGCGCGACCAAAACAAGCAAAAAGGGTACTTTTTGCCGATCATGGCACGTCACGGGATGTTATCGGGGTTGTATCGGTCTTGATTCAGCCGAATGCAAACCGAATTCGTGCGATGAATAGAGACCGATATAAGACCGAATTATTGTTGGTGTGACTGCTAGCCCCAGTTCGATCTCTTGTCGGTGCCCGATAAAACGGAAATTTGTAATTGGTGTCGGTCTTGATTCGGCTTGGCGGTGTGACTGCTACATAAAGGAAGTAACATTTTGTTTGCGTTACTCTAGATTATTATACCCTCCCCAACGCTTCCACTTTATTTCAGTCAATTCGGACTCATACTAAGGGAATACGCGCACTTCAAAAAGTAATCTGTAAAATTAATCGGTAAAATGTGGGCGCGCGCATTTTATATTGTAAAACCGTAACTTCTTTAAAGGATATTATACAACTAACGAATGGGCTTCTTGTGATAGTCAAATCTATTACCGAGGTGGGCTCAAAATGATTATTACCCGAAGCGTAGCTGAGGGTAACAGTCATTTTGAGCCCACCGAGGTAATAGATTGCCTTTCACAATCCAGCACATTCATTAGTTGTTTTATATCACTCGTATCGCTTCGTTGTGAAGATCGCCGCTTTCCGTTTTTGAACTGACTATGGGCGTAGAGACTTACGTAATACATATTCATCACGAGGGGGGTGAATGAATAGATCATCCCCCTGTTGAAAGGTATCAATGACAGATATACGCCCGTGGAACTGAACTCAAGCAAGTCAGATTGTTCATATTGTGCACTGCCTGATTGTTCCATAAAAAGAATGTGAGGAAATCGTTGCGACATTGCGATAGTTTTGAACCGGTTCAAAACATTCGTTGTGCTAACACGATTCATGGCGTTCTTCGCGATGCGCAACGGTTCGAAGAACGAATTACAACGACTCGCAGCGATCAAGCGATTTTCTCCACGAATGATAATTCGTTGCGAGTCGCCTTAAAAATCGCCACTATGGGACCACAACTTTTTTCTGCCACGATTTTTCTACCGCAATAGTTAAAGACAAAAGAAGGACGAACTGACTTGTCGAAGAACGACGAAGAACGAATATTCGTCTTGAATCGCCGTACAAATATTCCCAATTCGTTGTTAAATCCTGGCTAAATTGAGTCGATTCGTTCTAGTAAATCGTTTCGTGTCGTTGAGATTCGCCATGAATATCGTCAGTATGGGACTGGGCCTTAACGGGAACATGCCTAAATTGACGATAAACGTCAATTAATATTATATTGCCGGGTAAAGTACGTACCACCTAATTCGGCAAAGTGACGAATTCAAGTCTAGTTTATTTATTATTTCTTTATTTCTTCCCAATTTTGTCCGTCGCATATTTATGTATATCAAGAATGGATGAATGAATTATCATGAAATTTCATTTTTCAATTGGTTGATAACAATAATAACTTTTCACCAACTTAAATGGTAGTGCAATGAGTTAGTACCTTACAGTCTATCGTGGCAATATATGTATTGACATAGACGCAATACAATTTATTATTACTATATGGGTTCTATCAACCTCAGACATAACTATTATCTACGTTTTAAAAAGAAAGAAAGACATATGTTACTATTTCATGAGTATCATTAGGACTAAACTTCGCCGTATCACCCAAGAAGATACCATTCTCCGAAGTAATACAACAAGTTGAACCCAAACTAAGATTCCTGAGCAGAACCGCAGCAGACAACATCCGACTTCAAGTCACTCAAGCGCTTTCAACAGCCAAGCCTCTACAACCCAACATCAGCAAACAAGAACAAACAGCCATCAAGGACTTACGCAACAACTCATCGATACACATTCTACAAGCAGACAAGGGAAACGCCACTGTACTACTCAACAAGCAAGACTACAATAACAAGATCACAGCCCTCATCGAAACCCCGACCTACAAGCAGCTCAAGAAAGATCCGACACAAGCCACTGAGAGGAAACTAAACCAGCAACTACTCTCACTACACAGACTAGACGCCATCCCCAAGCCACTCTACTTCCAGCTCCGTTCATCTTCAGCTACCTGCTCCATCCTATTTGGCCAGCCGAAGATCCACAAACCCACCATCCCACTTCGTCCCATCATTTCAACCCGAGGATCACCATGCTACAACACCGCCAGACACCTGACATCAATTCTTCAGCCTCTTGTAGGACAGTCACAGCATCACATCAACAACTCCAAGCATTTCATCGACATTCTCTCCGAGACAACCATACAAGATACAGACATCATGGTCAGCTTTGACGTTGAATCCCTGTTCACCAGCGTTCCTGTCACCGAAGCCTGCAGCATCGTCAAAGATCGACTCGAAGCTGACGACACACTCTCCGATAGAACCGCACTCACACCGGACCAAATTCACGACCTCATCATCTTCTGTCTCAACTCCACATCATTCAAATGGCGAGACAACTACTACAAACAACTACAAGGCGCAGCCATGGGATCACCACTTTCACCCGTCATAGCCAACATCTTCATGGAACACTTCGAAACAACAGCACTACAGTCATCTTCACAATCTCCTTCCCTCTGGCTTCGATACGTCGACGACACATTTGTCATCTGGCCACACAGCAGAGGCGACTTGGACACCTTCCTCACCCACATCAACCAACAACACCCGAGCATCAAATTCACCATGGAAACCGAAGAACACAACAGCATCCCCTTCCTCGACGTCCTCGTCACTAGAACGCCATCCGGTAAACCCGCCCACCAAGTCTACAGGAAGCCCACACACACCGACAGATACCTACACTACAGATCATTCCACCATCCAGCAGTTATTCAATCAGTACCCAACACCCTCATCCGCCGAGCCCACCAACTCAGCGATGCCGACCATCTACAACAGGAAATCAAGCACGTCACCACCGCCCTCACTGACATCAACAAATACCCAAGAAACAAGATCAAGACCAGCATTCCAACCAGCAGGCCCGTCGCCACAACTGAAGAAGACCAACCAGTAGCTACACCACCGACACAAACAGTTGTTCTACCATATATCGGACCAGCCTCACACAAGATTCAACGCATCCTTCAGACAGCAGACATCAAAGTTCGTCATAGCTCATCCAACAAGCTCCACTCGGCACTCCACACTCACAAGGACAAGCATCCACCTCACAAGAAAGCAGGAGTCTACAGAATACCATGCGAATGCAGTCAAGTCTACATTGGGGAAACGGGCAGAAATCTAGAAACACGACTAAAGGAACACAAGACTAGCTACAGACTCAGCGATTGGGACAAATCAGCCATTGTCAAGCACGCACAACAGCACGAACACGTCATTCAATGGGACGACAGCAAACTCATCACCACCATCAAACATTGGAACACACGCCGCATCCGAGAAGCCATCGAAATTCACCGCCACAACACAGTACCTCAAGATACAGGATTATACATCAGCGACATCTGGAAACCACTCATCAACAAGGACACAAATAGACCGCCGACACAGCCTACACAACCAGCCACACATCACCCACCGCCACCCACAGAGGAAACCGAGCAGCCTAGCACCACTCAAATCCGCAACCAGCACACCGCAATGCAACAGCCAGCCAGCCAGCCAACCGCACACCACCCGCCGCTACCCGCAGAACAGACTAGCGTTACCCGCATCCGCGACCAGCGAGCCGAGAGATTACAGCGCCGCCAACGTCAACAGCCAGCCAGCAAGCCAGTCGAACTCCAATCGCCACCACCCGCAGAGCAGCCTTGCGTCACCCACGTCCGCGACCAGCGAGCCGAGAGATTACAGCGCCGCCAGCGTCAACAGCCAGCCAGCCAGCCAGCCGAGTATCAACCGCCGCTAGCCGCAGAGCAGCCTTGCGTCACCCACGTCCGCACCCAGCGAGCCGAGAGACTACAGCGCCGCCAGCGTCGGCAGCACACACAACGCGTCGCCGATAGCGCTCCCAATTGATAGTACGTCACCCGCGTCCGCAATCCCTACCCTTATAGCCGCGCACGCCAACAGATCCCCACTCCTGACGACGGATAGTCAACCTATTCGAAACGTCGAGTCCCTCCTACCATCCACCCTCTCCTCGCAATACCACAGTCCTTTCTAGGACTATCAACAGTCCTTTCTAGGACTACCAATTGTCCTTTTTAGGACTCTCCTAGAAAGAATACCAACAGTCCTTTTCAGGACTATCCCAACAGTCCTTTCTAGGACTAACAACAGTCCTTTCTAGGACTACCAATTGTCCTTTTTAGGACTCTCCAAGAAAGAATACCAACAGTCTTTTTCAGGACTATCCCAACAGTCCTTTATAGGACTACCAACAGTCCTCTCTAGGACTACAAACAGTTCTTTTTAGAACTCTCCTAGAAAGAATACCACAGTTCTTTTCAGAACTACACCAACAGTCCTTTCTAGGACTACCATAGTCCTTTTCAGGACTTACCAATCCACCCATCTCACATGGTGTACCCGTAAACCGCACGTATTATTCATGAGTATAGTTTGAAGATGATGCAAGGTATGTAACTATGTATACAAAATATGAAAGATGGTTAACTCTTCATGCATCGGTGAGGGTGCAGTCCAAAAGTAATAGTCCAAGTGTCTCGTGCAAATTGACACCAATGACATAGCATGCTGTTAAACTTTATAAAGTGATCCAATAACTTTGTCAAATTAAACCATACTCACTTGAAGCTTTCACAAATCGTGTTGTTTGGCTCACGGTAGCAGAAATGTTACATGGGTTTTGATTTTTTAAATGTGGAGATATTTAAGATTAAATTAAAAGTTTTTTAATTGTAGTAAAACTCAATAAGTAGTAGGTGATAAGATTTAATATAAATGTTACTGTTTTCACTAGGTAAACAGTATTATTTTGATGCGAAAGTTTCAGTCATCGTTCATAAGAATTGTCCGATTATACTGGTATACGATACAAGTCTCAAATATGGAAACTCGTATAAAGTTAATGGATCACTTTAAGAGTTGTTAGCTTATTGGCTTTGTGATGGGGCCTGGCTCTGCTGGTACCGGGTCTAGCTTATGGGCATTGTGCTGGGGCCTGGTTCTGCTGGTACCGGGTCCACTTATCCTGTCCAATCCTGTGAAGTAGAGAGAAAGCAAACATACATTGCATTTAATAATTATGTTATTACAGAATAGAATTACCATGTTCATGTGGCAGTGCAAGTTTTATTCAAAACCTTTTCTACAAATTATAAGGGTATGTTTTAATTCAACACAATGGAAGCGTTTTGAGTATTCAAAAGTATGATAAAATACTTCCTCTTTATAGTTCTGCTGCCATTTGTTTTGAGTGGCAAACTGGGCAAAGACTGAGATAAGCGCTTACTTACCAGGCGTATCCATACATTTATATGAAAACCATTTAACACAATTGTTTTTAATGTTGAAATGATTTGTTCTTAAATAAGCCTATCAATTTTTAATATTTATCACAATTATAAGAACATTTATTAATTAGATAATCCAATGTGGACCTGAAGGCTGATTAACCAAATGAATGACGGACTGTTGGACCGAACGTAAAGATGAATTATGATTTAAAAGAACATTTTAAATGATGACTTGAGTACTTACTGAACTAATCAATTGCTAATTAAATTAATACAAGTCACTGAATGAATAAACGGAAGATCGATGAAGCATCATTTAAAGGAAAGGAAACATGACAGGCTAAGGAAGAAAGGAGGGTAAGAAAAGTGTCAGCAAAACGATATACTGCATAGAGAGAATGAATTATTGAACGGGAAAAAAGAACGAATTAAGTGAGCAATACTGAAATGGAAGCTGGAAAGAGCAAAAAAGGAATTCTCAATATTTCGGAAAGTGTTTGCCGAGGCTGTCTTGAAATAGACACTACAAATCAAATGTCAAAACATTCATATGTTTAACTCTTTCGAAGTCTACATCTCTCCTCAACATAATATGAAGTCTCTTAAACTACTTACAGCGTGGCATGCTTGATGTCCGCACATGTGGTGACTCGGTTGGTGTTGGTCCAGGTCGTGTAGAGCACCTCCTCCCCTCCGCAGAACTTACTCTGGCCGGACCAACTTGTTGTCGACTTGCCGTTGTCACGCGACACCACGAACCCAAACGTCGGGAAGTTGCAATAGCCAACGAGCACGGTTGGCGCTGAAAGAATAACACGCACATCAATCTCATTACTCGTATCTACCTTGATATTTGCACAAGTTTAATTTCTAAAGAAATATTAACGCAATTAAATATTCCAAATTATTTTTATTTTTTAAATAAAGGAGCACAGGTCATCCTTTAGAAATTGATATATTGTCAATATGAGCATTGAACATGTTGAACCGATCTTCAGGATGTTGCAGTTCTGCTGCCGCTGAGAAATTGAGACGTACAAATGTTACTACCAGTGTTAATCTCGAAGTTTATTTTGTTCTAAAAATAACACGTTTATCTTCGTTTTTTTTGTGAGACTAAAAAGGGTTATTAATATTCCAGAATAATGATCGCAAAACCAATAACTTGAATGTAGCAGTATTGTTGGCACTCAGGTGATGCTAAACTAAGACGTCCAAACGGACTAAATGTATCGAGTAAGAATTTAAAGTTGGCATAAACTACAACTACAACATACAGGTGGGGGGATGACCTGTATTATCATCCCCCCCCCCCCCCAAAAAAAAAATATATATATATATATTTGGGATTCAATATATCTAAGTAAAGGGACATTGTCCCTATCATTCATTATGTGAAAGTTGATACAATTTAAACCACATCTTGAGAGTGCTAATCTGCCCAAATCCAAGATCTTCTGGGGGCTATGCCCCCTGGACCCCCATTATAGTAATTTGACCCGGTGACCTGTACACGTATAATAGTTATATTCAGGAGCTCTC
The DNA here is from genome assembly GCA_037951105.1 of Echinarachnius parma. Lineage (NCBI taxonomy): Eukaryota > Metazoa > Echinodermata > Echinoidea > Clypeasteroida > Echinarachniidae > Echinarachnius > Echinarachnius parma. Next base: position 65,826 of record JBAMJV010006360.1, on the reverse strand, counting down.
GATATGCCCACTAAAATTTAGCTTACTATAATATATCTAACTACATGTATTTAATAGCTAACTATATTCCTATTTAAATCTGGGCAACATATTTAGTTCTGTATAGCAAAATGCTCAAAACCAAAAGTTTCCGGGGGCTGCGCCCCCTGGACCCCCATTAGAGTCATTTGACCCGTTCCCCTGTACACGTATAATAGTTTTATTCAGGAACTCTCGCCATGCCAACTCGAATTTAGATAACTACATATCTAACTATTTAATAGCTAACTATGTTTCCTTTTTGAATCCGGACAACATCTTTAGTTCTGTATATCAACAATTCAAAAGCTTCCAGGGGCTGCGCCCCCTGGTCCCCCATTATAGTAATTTGACCCTGTCCCTGTTACATGTATAGTAGCTTTATTCAGGAACTCTCGCCGCTATGCCCACTTAAATTGAGCTAACTATGTAATAGCTAACTATATTTCCTATTTTAATCTGGACATCTTTGGTTCTGCATATCAAAAATCCAAAAGATTCCGGGGGCTCCGCCACCTGGACCCCCATTCTGATTCCAGGGTTCCATCAAGGTGCTTGCAATTTGCGCTTTATAATCTTCAAATTTCTAAACAGCTCAATCCAAAAGTTTGTGCCCCCTATACCCCTCCCCCTCCCCCCCCTCCCCCCCACCCCCTCCGGTCATAAAATCATAAAACTCCCTCGCTGAAGATGGTCAAAATGACTTATCATCCCCCCAAAGGCGAGAAGAAATCGACGCCTATGTCTCGAGGTACTTTCAGAAGTTTGCAGGGTTTGCAGCGCCATTTGAAACGCACACCTCTTATTTGTTAACAATGTTGAAGCTACTTATTTGCTAAAGACACCACAAAAATAATGACTATGTTCGCAGATGGTGAATTGTATTTGGTGCTGCTGGTTAGCAAAACACCAACGGCTGTTTTATTATAAGAAATTAGCAAATGTTTTATTTGACTACAAGCTGCACATCAAATATATAGACAATGCATGCCATGGATTATACCATGGTTTACATAGATATCCTTTGTCAAGGTAAGCCTTAAATTGCACATGGAGTGCGAAGAAAGATAAGGCCTTACCTGACATACCAGTCAGCAATTCCGCGCTGTTCATGTAGCCACCGAGGATCATGCCAGTCGATGTGAGAGAAATGGTGATCTGATCGTTGCACTCATTGTACCAAACGCCTTCCATGTCAACTGGAAAACAAAATAAAATACAAAAACCCCAAAACAGTTATAATTATTATAATAATAAAGGTATTAATAATAACAATATTGATGACAATAAAAATAATTATATTAATAATGATAATAATAATACTACTACTACTAATAATAATAATATTAATAATAATACTGATGATAATATTTGTTTGTTTGTTTGTTTGTTAAACACAGAATACACGGCCAAGTCGTATGGCTGTTATTGACAACAGTAAAGCAGATTAACGAATGACATAATTTACAAAAGTACCAAATTAATTGACAGTACGATCTAACAATTAAAATTATCTAAAAATATATCTATATTATATTTTCGGAAAGAAGAATAAATAGCGATTCTATACATTAGACTTATTTGGGCTCAGAAATAAAACTATGTGTCAAAATTTGAGTTGTTTTGTCTTTTGTAAAAAACACATTTTGAACGTGGAAGTTAGCTAATTAACAGGTATCCCATGACAAATATTTTGAGATATTCAGTAACTACAAACATTTATTATGATATTGCAAAAAACAGAGCGCAAAAAAGTGATACAAAAAGGAGATATTGTCGTTTGGAACTGTGCCTTCTCGGAGAGCTCTACGGCAGGGGCAAAACCGGAGTCGGTACGCTGTAGATTATTCTAGACGTGATTTAGCACGACTGAAAATTGGCTGGGTAATTAGAGATAGCCATACCATTGTTGGAATCCATACCAGGCAGTGCAGCATGTTGTTAATCACTGCCATATCTGATGTTTCCATGATGGTTTTACTTTAAAGGGATAGTTGAGTATTGGTCAAACTTAACTTTAGTAACCAAAACCTACACCACTACACAATCATTTTTAAAAAGAGCCGTTACAACTCAAGAGGGCGCTATTTTAAAAAATCATTGGTTTTAGCATTTTTTCATACAAAATTGTGCATTTAAAGAGATAGTTGAGTTTTGGTAGGGAGGGCGCTACACAAAATAATTTTTTTCGAGATAATGAAAAACTGAGTGTCAAATTTGAAAGAGCATACAATTTTAATGGCAGAATAAACTTTATTTAATGATCAAAATCGATTCAGAAACGGCTGAAATATCCATAAACACAACCATTTGTAATGTGGGGCCCCACAAGTATTCGATAATTTTTAATTAAAATTCGTTTTAAAATGCTTCCTCTTTTCAAAAAATTTCAAAAGAGGTTCTTAGATAGTTGGTGATTATCTCTCTATCTAATCACTATTTCAACAAAACATCACATGCACAATATTTTATTTAAAATGGTTTAAACAAATGCGTTTGTAATTTTTGTATTCCTTTTGAGCATGGTGGAGTTCTAATTATTAGTTTGTAATGTAATGGTGCAGGTTTTGGTTACTAAAATTCAGTTTGACTACCGGAACTCAACTATCCCTTTAATGTTTGTTAACAAAATGATTCAATAGAGATATCATCAACGACTTTTTAAAAACCTATTCTGATTTTTTTCAAAGAAGTCTTCGAGCATTTTTAAATTTTTTTCTAAAAGGTCTAAATATCGCCCGGTGATTAATGGTGAAGAACATTTTGAACAAAAAATATATATGGATATTTCAGCCGTTTCTGAACCGATTTTGATCAAATAAAGTTTATTCTGTCATTAAACTGTATGTTCTTTCAAATTTGACAGTCATTTTTTCCTTATCTCACAACAAAAGGAAATACCAATACTCAACACAACCTTTAAGGGGACTATTCAAACAGCAAAATCTGCTCTAACCTGGCTTTCTAATCCTAGGCCTGACAAGACAGACTATGAATCAATTCAAACAGGGAAAACTGACCAGAAATGTGCTTCACTGGGAATCAAACCAGAGACCTCTGGTTTACTAGACCAGTGCTAGTGATGATTGTCCATCCCAGACATCCTGTACTATGGTCGTGCTAGTCAGAAGCTGTACACACCTAGTACAAAGGGATCACTGAGGAGATTCAGATTTTAAATTTATGGGATGGACAATCATAACTAGCACTGGTCTAGTAATCTGGAGGTCTAGGACCTAGGATTAGAAAGCCAGGTCAGAGCAGCATGTGCTGTTTGAATAGTCACCTAAAAGTAAAACCATCAGGGAAACACCATAGAGGGCAGTGATTAACAACATGATGTACTGCCTCGTATTGATTTCAAGTGTTATCAGAATTCTGATCCTATTCTCTTCGAATAAAATCTTTGGTCAAGTCTATGTTCAGTGTGTTATAATCATATCAAACTTTCCTCTGCAGACCACTTGGAGTTTTGTTTAAACTTGTTTGAGTGTTCTTTTCAGTGAGCAATATAGTTATTCAGATCAATGTATGCACTATGCGGTAACAATTTTGTATTTGGATTCTGCGCCTGTTTTTGTAATGCAACACAATTCTCCCAATATATGATGAACGGGTATGTACTGAAATAGTGATACTGATTGGAGGGGGAGTGGATTTAAGAAACACTTTATGTACACAATTGTGTTATTTATGTTAGTTATCTATGTTATCTATGATACCATTTTCCACAAATTATTAGGGGGGTGTGCCCCCATGCCACCCCCCCCCCCCCCACTCCTTTTAGTACACTACTGAAAATAAAGCATAATATTATTGTGTGTGTGTATGTGTGTCTGAAGGAGGGGGAGCACACAAATTACTGGGGGCATGTAAGTTCGATGATTTCTTGATTCTTCCTATTCATGCTATTTGTAATAATATCATTGTAAAGTGCTTAGAGATGATTATCAATCATATTAGGCGCTATATAAATCGAGTATATTATGATTTATTATTTGTATTTTCTTTGTTAATTTATAGGGGGTGTGCCCCCTGTTTCCCCTGGATCTACGCCACTGCCCACAGACATACATTATGTCGTTATAAATTATGTAGCCAATGTGTCTTATTTGAATACATACATGCTTCAAAACATGGAAGTTCTAGTGTTATCACCTAACATAGATGGCGATCATTTTGGAATATGTTCATATGGCACAACAAGTGGTCAATGACCTCTGACCTTTGACCGTATGACCCAGAAATATATCCATATGACATTTATTCCTAAAGTTGCATATATATGTACTATGTTTGCTGCCAATTTGTTGAATGATTCTCAAGATATGCCAAACAATTAGTTTTTTGCATATATAATTAGTGACCTTTGACCTCATAACCTCCAAATTTCACAAGATCATTGCCTAAGTGCATACAGGTACCCAGATTCATGCAAATCGGCCTACTAGTTCTTGGAATATAGCGATAAACATAACACACTGGCAGCCATTTTTTAAAAGGGCGCCCATGGTCACCGGAGGCCATGGGCGTCGATCTGTAATTGATACCCATTCATCAGGGGAGGAAGATATATTCATTCATTCCCCCCCCCCCCCCCCCCTGGTGAATAGGTATTACGTAAGTATCGACGCCCATGCCAGAGGCCAATTCCGAGGTGGCTCGATATCTTAATTTGCTTATAATTACCTAGTCTTCATTTATGCTCGGTTTCACGCTTTTATCATCAAGAAGTGGAAAATGTGCCAGCTAATCTGCCCCACTATAATGGGGAAGGAAAGCCTATCCTTTTAACTTATATACTGGATGTGATGAGAACATAGCATATCGATATCATAACCCGCTGTTGTGTTCTCCGCCTTACACGTCCTTTCCCGGCGAGAAGTGTGCATTGAAGGAGACGGCAGTGGTCCATAAAATATGTATTAGTTTCGTTATTAGTTATGCTCTTATCACATCCATCCAGTAAGTCAAAAGGCTAAGATTTCCTTCCCATTTAAATTGTGAATATGTATGACTTGCCTTCCATTTCTTCACACTGAATGACAGGGCTCCACTCTCCGCCAACGCACAGAGTCTGTTTAGCGGGGTCTCCATCGTCTAGATTGTATCCAGGATTGCAAGAGAACGTGACGTTAGCAGCATAACTATAGCTTCCACTACCATCGGTGTTCGCTGGGGCAGTACAACCTTCTGCAAAACACGTTAAAAATGACATCATATAATTGGTGTGCCTTTGGAAATGGTGTATTATAAAATAAGCGATTCCATGACACAATTACATGAACAAAATATTCAGCATTAAAGTGATCCATTAACTTCATATTTGTCTTTCTCCAAATGTATATAATTGTATTTTGAGACTTCAGGCCTGTCAATCATACAGAAATACTATGGTATGACCATTTTGAATGATGTATGGAAAATTTGATTGATAAAGAACATTGTTTACCTGGTTAAAAAATAAAGTTTATGTCAGATTTAATCACCTACCACCCACTGATTTTGACTACAATCGGAAAGCGTTCCGGAACACTTTTACACTCAATCATAAATATCTCCATAATTATAATAAGGAGACATTTGAAGAAGAAAACAATTCATTCTACAATCACCATACGCCAAACAACAATACACTATAAAAGTATAAAAGCCCTAAGCGATTTTGGTTGAATTTGACAATTAGAGAGTTGATTCGGATCACTTTTGAAACTGAAATTGAAATTGAAAAGGTTTTATTTGAAATAATACCAATCGCAGCCAAATGGCTGAATTACAGATATTTTACAAAGATAATACATAATTAAAATAACTTAACTTATAGACGAGGACCTCCGTACGTTGACAATTAAATATTGAACATAACAATTACATGGTACAATTAAACAAGAGAATATACAGTATTTCAGTAACATTAAACAAATAACATTGAAGTAAACAGTTATAATAATACTTGCACTTGTAAGTGCATAACAAAACGAGAACAAGACAAGGTTAATTGCACGCCTTAGAGCATGACACGTGATATTAAATGTAATATCACATGTCGGATGTACAGGTTCGTTTGGCTAGTTAGTAGTTGTGATTATAATTAAGAATTAATTCAAACATATAGAGAAACTGACCTGAAATATATTGTGATTAAAAGAAGGCAAATAAAATGGGATACAAAAAGCTGTATCGCTTCGGTGATCCCTCACATATATCCCCAAGTTGATTTGTATCCTTCGGGTTTATGTCAGATTTATAATAGTTTCTGACCATTCAGGCAATGAGAATTAAGGGGTTTCAGGGACGAGCACCGTCTAGAGTTTTCTATAGCTCAGTCGGAAGAGCACCCGTCTAGCACTCCGGACTCTTCGGGTTCGAATCCCGTTCGAATCCCATTTTCTTTGCCTTCTTTTAATCATAATTATGAATTAATACACATAATTATATAATATCTGTATTTGTTCATAATATTTGTTTTGTGCACCACGACTTTGCTGAAAAAGAAGGGTGTTCCACACCTGGCTGACGGAGGCGTTTACATAATATATACAAATAAATCAAAACAACCAAACAAGAGATATTACCTAAACATGTTGGTATGTTTGGAGGACTCCATGCCTCGTCCTTGAGCACACATCTGGCATATTCTGGCCCTTGGATAGTGTACCCCTCAACACTGCATGTGAAATAGATATACTCATACAAGTCGTATGTAGACTTATCTGGTGTGGTTATTACATCTGGGTCTGTGACGTTGGGCCTGGAACACTGGGCCGGAGCTTGAAAGATGTAAAAGGCAAAAACATGATATCATCGACTTCGAACTGCCATGGTTATATTAAATTTAGCACCAATATCTTCAAACGTTATACTGGCACATAGTACAAATCTAAAATGAAAAGTTAGGTTTTCAAGCCAGAGAAAAGCCTCATTACAAGTTTTCATTTGATGCCTTTTCTCAAAAATTTGACCATATTTGGCAAAAATATGATCGTTTCAATGACATACGTCTTTTACATGCATAATATGTGAACTTTTAATGCACATTTCCTCAAAACACGAACTACATGTACCATCAAGTGCATGATTTTGTATATGCGTACAAGATATTGTGTAGATTGATGATGTATTTTATGTTCTGTAATAATAATTGTTGTACACATAACAGGAGCAAACACAGATTCGAGCTGTGTGAGAGGACGGCCTTGATTGAGTGAACACCCCGTCCATTTTGACTCCCGTTCTGAAACGAGCTCGATCATAGGATTGGAGAGCGACGAATCGCCGCAAAAAACAAGGGACATCATACATGTACGTATACTGCCTGGTAACATTAGTGTATAACGTGTATATGATTATTTAAAAATATTATACTAAGTAACATATCATTATGACATAACGACGAATCGAAATAATGATTATTATAAAGATTGTATAAACTTTCAGAAGGAAATAAATAACGCCGAACTAAACGTAATTTTCCTTTGCAATTTCAATTAATGATTTTCTTTTTTAAGAGAATGGGTGATAATGTTCCTTGCTGTAATAATTAATGTCTATAATATACACAATAGATGATGAGCTCTCAATTGCAAAACAGATTATGTTAGCTTGGCTAGTACAATATTATAATTGAATGAGAATTATTGTTTTAATTTATAATTGTTTGTACCATTACTGTAACAGGCTGTCAAGGACGGGTCTGGATCCCAGTAATCAGGCGTGTCATCGGAGCCTGGGGTAGCAGTATACAGTGGTAGGTCCTGAAACATCGTACCCTGTTTCACAATACGCCGTGTAGGGGTACCACGTCATGTACGAGGTTTGGGTCTGGGCTAATTAACACATTGTCTTGCAGATTTGTGTGCCTGGCACAGTCTGATCACACACGGAAAATATACTTTATTATCATTGCAAATTATAATCTGATATAAAGTGTTAACTGTTGATCCAATGATCCAATTATTTATAATATTTGTTTGTAACAAATTTAAACGATTAAAGATCTGCTGATTTAATAGTTGTGAATGTAGAATCCAGTTCATAAAAGATGTAAACATTAAATCTACTTTGTAGCTTCTTTGTAACATAAATGGACTCAATGAATTTTCATTTTTATTTAATTTTGGGTTTAGCTCAACATTCTGAATCACTAGTAGTGATAAATATCAAACTTACAAAGTAAACAAAATCTTACATATGGAAACAGTAACCGGTAAGAAAGATTAGTTAATTTGTCTTTGTGTATAGCATATGGAAGATGGCGGATTAGTTTTGAATGTGAAAGGGGCAAACAAAAAACTAAGACGATTCATTATCAATAAAATGGCACATTTAATTTCACATCACAGATGCATTTTTGTATATCTCTGAATGATTTTCGCCAAATTGTGTAATTACCAAGACCAGTAGACATGCATATAAACAAGAATGTGATTACTGATGAACAGATTTGCAATTTGTACGAGAACAGAATATAACGACACCTGACTCCATGATCTTGCTACTTACCTTGTGTAGAGAAGGAGAAGAGGCATGCCAGGCATCAATATCACCAGGAACGAAGAAAGCTTTGCCTTCCTCCATGGTCTTCAAGAACTGAAACATTTCCAATCAAAACCTCAAAGGGGAACTAAATCATACACATACATAATCCTACAAAGTCTCCATCCACCCAAAAATTGAAATACGGTAAGACACTAAAAAAATAAACAACTAGTAAAGTCGCTTTATACATTACTAATTAATGTATGTTTATTCAAATCACATGGATTTTAGTGGCTACCAAAAGACTTGCGACCGCATTATGAAAATATCACTTGAGACCATTATCTAGACATTTATTTGGATATCTCCTTGTTATAGCACAACCATTGTTGACTGACTAATAACAACTTACACGAACCTCAAACATGACAAATGTTCCTGAAAAACCCCCCTTCATAATCAAACAGTTTTATCATGAGTAGGGGTTTTAGTTATTAAAACAAATTCAGACTTCAATCACAGATCACGCAAAAAAAAAGATTATCTTATCTTTATGTAAACACGAATATAGATAGATATATAGCTATATTTGATTTGATCTTCAAACATACATGTACAAATGTAACAAATAAATTGTGTCATATATTGGTAAGAGAACGCAATAATAACAATAATGTACTTCATTACCATTATACAAACATTAGCAATTACTTGTAGGGCATGATCACTTGCATGCCTAGATTTAAAAAATAATTATACCAATTTGGTTGCATCCGGTTACTGGACTAATGAACTTTTATACAATAATATATACCATTATGTTATTACATTATTACATACTCCTAAAATACAGTGTAGAAAAAGCCATGGTGGCATACAAAGTCTGTCATTATTACAGTATATGAAAATTTCTTATTATTGAGTGCTGTCTTCATGACAAATTTACCATCAATAATTTTCTAGACAATTGATAAGTTTATGATAGATTTTAGTAAACTAAGTTATAAAGGCGCAATGGGAACATATATGCAGTGGTGTATAGAACTTTTACTTTTTTTAGCATGGTGAGGGAATAGCAAATTTATGACATGTATAGTGGTGGCATGGGTTGTACGGAACCATTTTTTGTTGGGGGTTGAGCTCTTCTCTGGCCCGGTGGCACCTGTGGGGAGGGGGGGGAGGGCACGTATCCTCCAGGCCTCCCATAGCTACGCCCCGGAGGTGTTCATGTTTTTTCATGAAGCATACGCGTCCAAATCGGCGAATCGCGCTGGTAAGCGAAGACTAGCGCCGCTGCTGTAACGTACATTTATATATGCATCAAACTCTGCGACTCTGCGACATCGGTAGCTAAGACAAGTTCAAGTGGCAAGGGTGACCATAGATCGACAAATCTATCGCTTTCATGGCCTCTTTGACCATTATTAATTATCAATTTTCACTGTCGGCATTCTAGCGATAGACGCTACTGATACGGTCGTCGGTTGTGATCCACAAAGATCCTAAGTTGAACTTAGCACTAAGTTGGACTTAAATATTATGGAAAGCCTTGGAATAAAATATATTCCAAAGCCCCCCCCCCCCCCCCAAAAAAAAAAAAAAAAGAAAGAATTTTAGACTTTTCATAAATGTTGCATCAAGACATAAAAGCTCCTTGATAATAGAAAAATATTAGCGATTTGAAACAACATTTTATGCCTTTTAAAAAGGACTTTTACATTTTTTTTTCAAAGAAACTAATGGCTTTCCATGCTTTTTAAATCCACACTTAGAGTTAAGTTCAACTTAGGATCTTTTGTGAAACACCCCCTGGTTCTGTATAGCAGCTTTGCAGCGCATGTACCATACCTAGCTGCCTAATATTCGCGCATGCGCATACAGATGCATGCATTACATTGTATGAAGTTCGAAAAAAAAGGTTCAGCGAAAGACCCGAGGAAAAGTGATGGAAAGCGTTGGAAAATCCCCCAAATCGCGAAATTAAGAGCTGACATGAAGTAAAAACACATGAGATTTGTGAGTTAATATATCATAGTAGCTCGAAATATATTGATCGGACTACAATTTCGCGCAAAGTACGAAAATATGTTGTTTTTTCAGTCGAAGTCAACTGATTTTCCCCCGAGTCACTTTAACTGCAGACTTGCGGTGTTCTTGGATCGCACCGACGACCGTATCAGTAGCGTCTATCGCTAGAATGCCGACAGTTAAAATGACAATAATAATGTCAAAGAGGTCATGAAAGTGATAGATTTGTCGATCAGGGTGACCATTATTAGTGGCCGATCTCGATGTGGACTTCGACCACGACGATGCGACTAGGAAAGTCATATAGGTGTAGATACATCACACTCACAGTCATCATGGTGTGTGAAACCACGATTTTATTGAGAAAATGGCTAGGCTTGCGTTTAAATCAACACACGCGAGCTAGTCTTGGCTTACCAGCGCGCTTTCACGGGTTTTTGAGGAAAACGAAATAGACGCGCCCCGGAGCAGAAGTGGCTAATGCCTACATCACAAAATTCCTATATTCGGGATAAGGCGCCCGTACGATGCCACTTTTAGGGGAAATCTTACGGGAATCTGTAGATTAATTGAAAACCGACAATAGTTGAATTAAACCTTTACAGAAAGCTTAGATCATGCAGAATATGTTTCTTTCCACGCACTCACTCATGCATCAGAGGAAATTTAAAAAACGGCAATATATTGAACCCCGTTGAACACCCGAATCAAGCGACAAGTTTCTTAAACTTTTTTTGTTTGTTTGTTAAGAAAAGGATACAAATATTTGTGCAATCTTACGAACCCTTTTAGGTCGATTGGTATGTTTGTCTCCCTTTATACTGTTTAATTTGGATTATCTTATTTTGTCAATAAAAGGTCAACATAATGTAAGTTTGTTTGTATGTTCACCGAAAACGGCCTTCCATTGTTTTTTTTGTTTTTTTTTTAAATTTTATTTTTGTATTTCGCGCTCTTATATCGCGTATACCAAAGACTATACTTAGCGACTTAATGGGTTTTACCTTTTTTCTGTTTTAACTAAACTTCATTGGAAGCACAATTTCATGTTTATCTTAAAAGTATATTTCAAAAGTATTTTTTGATTTGTTTATGAAGTATGATTTAATTGCTTTATTATTAATTGATGGGTCCACAATAGACAAGCAATTTCTATACCCGCGTACCTTTGGAGGCAATTTTATAGGCACAGTGGATCTCTCCATTTCCAAATATATATTATTAACTGTAAATGATTCTATTTAATTGTACTCAGCTAGTTTAATTTGACACATGTAAACTTTGTTTATAAAAAGATTCACTGGAAATATACACTCATCACATCCAACTACGAATCTTGGAGCACTGTTATAAACGGTAACTAGTTTAATATTTGATACCAGAACACAACAAATGTTAGCTGAAAATTATTCCACATGATGCATCTTACCTTTACATAATATACAAAAACGTAAATATAGCCTAATATAAACTGAGGATCCGTGTATAACCTGTGATAGTTATACATGTATTTTGACTTAAAGGGTACTACCATCCAAACATAGTATTTTTTTAATTACACGTAATAGTTTTTAGTACTAAGTCGTCCATTCCACCAACAGTTCAAAAAATTGGTTTCCAGGAAAAATACAAAGTTTGAAAACCAATCACGATACTATAATAATTGTTGATTTGTCTGCAGACGACGACCTACGCGTATACCGTGCCTATATTGCTCCAAAGGTACGCGGGTATAGAATTGGCGCACTCGTAAAGGTTTAGCGCTTACGGAACCATCGGCCCCTGTTGGTTCCGTGAGCTGTGGTGATTAATTGCAGCGTTTATAACACAACCCGTTGCAAAGTGTTGAACATCTATTTGATATCAAACAACAGTACCAAAGCATATAACTTGTGTATTCTTTGCGTGTTGGTCCCTTTTCAAATGGTAAATTCACACCTGTAAACACACTCATAACAATCAATAAGCAAAAGCATCTTTTAATAGTGGTGTAACACATTTGCGGCCACCAAACCAGTGGGAAAACTAATCTTGTAACTTGTGGGCCTGAACGAAACCATTTAATTTACTTGTCCCTTTAGATCAGGTAAGAGAAAAATCTATTATTTGTTATTATTTACTTTTTCAAAATCCCTAAACGTCTAGGCTAGACTTTCAGGGGTAGCTACACACGTCGATCAACTCACACATAAGTTCAATATAAATGTGACCGACTGCAATGGCACTGACTTCCGAACACAAGGATCCATGGAACAAAGGCTCTCACTACCCTAGTTGCTTAGCAACAGACAACTTTTGTACCTGGTCACTATCATTAGCTTGCCTACCATACCGTAGCAATGTTCCACATAAACCTCCTATTTCTATATCAACATAGTCTATACCACAATGTACACTCAATACAATGTATAGTGTGCATACCGAACTACTAAACAACTGACTTAATAACTTAACCCACTGCACGTTACTCCTATTCAAACTACTTTCAATGTGCACTGCAGTGTCATCTGAACCTAACATTATACTAGGCATATGTCATCGATATCGATGGTACGTGTATAACCACGTTCTTTTCTGTGTGTGTCGCTGTGCAACCAACGTATTAGTATCGACTAATCAAGTGCCGAATTTTCCAGACGCTGAATTATCTAAAGCCATATTTTCCGAAGTAAAATAGAAAGATATTAAATTCGTTTATTGAAGAAGTAAGGGTTCACTTGATTTGATATTTCTCACACCTTTTATTACATCATTTCCTAGCTACATGCACATTTTGAGAAAGATCAGCGGTGTTTGCATATGTGTTATGCCCCTGTGACACTTCTCCGCATTCATGAATCGCCTGGTTTCCGACTTGACCGAAACCATGCGGGACGGATGCGTGGCCCGCATCGTCACGTCATGTTTCCGCCCTGTTTCCGCCCTGTTTCCGACACATTTCGGCACTCTTCACGCATTGTCCCGTCATGTTTACGCCACCTTTCCGCATTCGTCGTTTTGGTCATTGTTCTACGATACTTCTTTCAACTGGTCACCGTTGATTGGTCACAGTGTAGAAATCATTCATATAAATGACCAGGAATATAAATAGGCACATCATTCATATGATCTCCAGATGCATTGTGACCACCGTCCATTAATACCTATTGTTCAGCGGGGAATTAATGAATAGATTACCCCATTCCAGTGAACAGGAGATCAATTACAAATCGACGCCCATTTTATAGCGTACCAGGATTTGAAGAGGGGGGGGGGGGGGGGGGGGTTGTTATTTCGTCGGTAAACATTTCCGAGGCAGAGGCCGAGACCGAGAATCGCCCGGGTTAATAGTCACATAACCGTTAAAGGGATCTAGTAATTTTGTTGACATGTGCAAAAAGTGATGATTGGTTGATATAATGTATATTGTTGTTATTTATTATGTCCACAGGGTATTGTGTGAACATTTCAAGTTCAAATAGATGCCAAATGGCCGAGTAATGAGCAAAAATGCAAGTGATATTCACTAACTCACAGCACTCACTTCGTTCACTGTTTCGAAAATCCGACGGATATTTCATTATCTGAAAACTTCAATCGTTCATAATTTTGTAACGAAAGGGAAATTAGAAAACCGAAATCTGTCTCATGCTTTTTTTTTGTTAATACGAACAAAACAAGATATGAGAAAACTGCTAGTTTTCCAATTGGATTTTAAGGATTTGGACAATGTTACTAAGTCCCTTTAACCGTATGTCCATGGAAGAAAAACACAAACACGTCCAAATGACAGTGCTGTTTTTTGTTTCAAGATATATAATGGTTGAATAAATTAGTAAGGAAAGAGATCATCACAAATATATCAAGCGAAATCCACCGTGTTTTTTCAGCAATGCATAGGATTTATAAATACATGTTATTAAATAAGTTGGGCCTAAACAATTATTCTTATTAATCGCATAATTATATTGATGAATATTTCCGCTGTTTCTGATCCGGTTTTGATCAAATTGTTTATTCTGTCTTTTAAATATGTGCCTTTTTTCAAAAATTGTGCCCAAGATACCAAACTACGAGTGGACTACCGATGTAGAGGGAAAATTGCAGAGTATATACAGGAGAGACGATGCTGTACGACAAGAGGGCGAAATAATGGTTGAATGTGGCCCTAAAAACGAGAATATGGGCCGAACCTGGGGCACAGCTTGACCACCTGCTACTGGTAAGAAGTCTACTGCGGCCCATGTGATGAATCCTTCATATTGCATTTACCCCACAGTTGCTACTCAAATAAAATACCCGAACAGTTGGTAGCCACATATTGTATTCATGACATAACGTAACATTTCAAGATGAAATGTGCAATGTATAATTAATATACAATATCATCCCTGGCATTGTGATATGGATGCCTAGTACATTCGGTCTTTGAAACATGATGAATTCTATTCAATTACGTAGACGGTATCTTTTTCGCTTCTTTCAACAATTTTGTTTGCAAATTTCTAGACTAGGAATATAGAAAATGTATGAAAGTAGTGTCGCCATCATCTCTAACTTTAATATGTTACGTTTTGGATTTTAGGCAACCAGTGCAAGAAGCTGTATGAGAGCATGCGCACTAGGTTGGGCAGGATCAGCAGAAAGGAGACAAAGAGCGGGTCTGGAAGATCATTCAGAACTGCTAGAGATGAGGAAATTGTCAGCCATTGGCAGTTTTTAAAAAAACACATGGTGCGTGGGGAAACTTATTCAAGTGACGTGGTAGGTAACCTTAGGTAAACGGTCAAAATGAGTTCATTTAAATATAAAACTTGTAATTATGTGTGTGCTAATAAAAAACATTTTAAATTGTTCTCTGTCTGTGATCTGACAGATAAAACCGTTAGGAGCAGCGATAATTTTGTATGGAAGTAGGGAACAGTGATCGGCCTTTTTGATGAAAATTATACCCTAATAGTAACGGCCTGTATTGCCAATGTACATGAGTACATTTGACCAAATAAAGATTATTCTGCCATTAAAATTGCATGTTCTCTCAAATTCGACACTCAGTTTTTCATTACCTAAAAAAAAATTGTGATGTGCAGCGCCCTCTCTACCAAAACTGAACTTCCCCTTTAAAGGGGTAGTATAGTTTTGGTAAGGCTGAACTTTAGTAACCAAACCTGGACAGTAACATTATAAACTAATAGACTTATAACTCCACCATGCTCGAAAGGTATACAAAATTACAAACGACTAAGTAAAAAGCCCGTTATCATTCAAAAAGAGCCATTAAAACACAAGAGGGCGCTTTCTAAAAAGGCATTGGTTTCAACCATTTTTCATACAAAATTATGCATGTGATGTTTTATTGAAACAATGATTAAAGAGATCATCAACAACTATTTAAAAAATGCTTTTGAAATTTTTTGAAAAAGTGCAAGCATTTTTTTAATTTTTTGAAAAAACCATCTAATTATTTGGGCCCCAAATAATTATAAGATCAGATATATTTATTGATATTTCAGCCGTTTCTGGTTCGATTTTGACCAAATAAAGTTTATTCTGCCATTAAAATTGCTTGTTCTCTCAAATTCGACACTCAGTTTTTCATTACCTCACAAAAAAAACATCTCCTTAATCATGGAAACATGTGAAAATTATAATAAATTTCGTTTTTTAATACCAGTAGCAAAACAACAAGGAACAATAGGAGTATGCAAACTCAAAATGATTTTTGTTGAATTTTGGCATGGATCACTTAACCATTTGCATTAATTCGTTTCAGATCCTCTCCAAGGCAGAGAGCCTGGGCAATCCTGCCACCTTATCTGGTCACACAAAGATCGTTCACGATTTTGCTTGTCTCTTAGAGGGCCACATGCTCACGATTCCAGAAGAATCTTGGCATAACTTTGAACTAGAAGCCTTGAACATAGTAGAGAGATTCAGACAGTCCCCGCAGCCATTCTGGCAGCAGCAACCAGTGCACTGTCAGTCTCCACAACAGTGGCCTTGTACCAGTCACTGGTCCGGTCAGTGGCCACCTGTGAACCAGGGATGCCAGCTTATGCCGCCTGCCCCTTCAGCAGTACAAATCCAAGGACACTCCCCTCACCATCCTCCAGTCACTGCACCGCTGATGACCTCCTCCAGCAGCCGTTCTAACGAACAAGTTAGTTCAGTGCTGCATGATGAGCCGCATGACGTTGAGGGGGATGACTAGGATAGCAGGATAAGAGAAATGATTCCTTCTTTTCGTCGTTTCTTCCCCATTAAGAAACATTAAAGATCACCTGCTTTTCGAAGTCTATCTTGTTTTTGTTTGTTTTTTCTCCCTTGAAGAATTATAAGGGAGTATAAAATATTTCTTTTATTCCCCGTAAAGGAACATTTATAGAGAAGAGAATATAAAATGTATATATTTCGTTTTCTTTCTTTTTATTCCCTGTCAAGGAATATATAGATAAGAGAATATATATTCGGTGGTATTTTTTATTTATATATAGGAACAATGCTTATTAAGCTACGCCTATTATTCTTCATTCTCAATCATTTATGATTATTCTTTGCATTATTTAAATATTGGAAGAAACCAAAGCTGTATGTATTAGTTCACCTTTCGCTTATATATATATATATATATATATATATATATATATATTTGTTTTGTTGGCTTTCTGGTAATTTTCCGTGAAGAAAGATTGATATATAATGGAGTAAAAACGATCACCTTTTGCTCGTTTCCAAAGATGAAATGAAATAGCGTCACTATACCGTTTGAGCATTGTTGAGATTATATTGTGTTGCAATTCTGTTTGAACAAAGTTGAGATTATTTGTTTGAACTTTAAGGATATAATTCACAATAGAGGTTTGTACAAACCATGGTTTGACGATGGTTTACATCTATAAGCTGCTTGTAAACTCCACTTTTCACCATGATAACAAAACCATTCAAAATAACGATAATCTGTTGTTATTTATTTTAGTAAAGTATAGATTCCAACATTCCGCTTCATTGGAAGAAAGTAAATAAGGTTACATTATATCACACAATTTCCGGTACATATGACGTTTTATAATAATGTTATTGCCGGTAATCTAAAATGATGCACACTCCGTAATTTAGTCAATCTTGCTCGAGGTTGGTTTGTAAATGGTTTGGAATGTCTACATAACAGAATAACGAACTGTGTTACATGTAAACGAAAATGAGAGTGGTCATCAGCAATAATTATCCAGCATCGTTACAATCAAATGTTTATAAGTAACTCAGAATAAGTATCAACATATAGAGTACAAACCTCAAATTGTGTTGTTTGTGAATAGTCCCTAACTTTGACACCTTTATTATTTTGCTTTTCAAAAAAATTGGTTAACTGTATGCACATCAAAGAACGGGATACGTTTATGAAAGTGAATCGTTTTGTTAATGTTTGTATGGGGAACTTACAGACTCCGCCATTTAATGTGTTTTCATGTTTTGCTGTGAATAAACATCTTTCACAAAAGTCTTTTGTTGAAAGCAGTCATTTATTTCTTTCTTCATCTCCTCTTTAATGGGATAATAACAATAACCGGCACAAAAACATATATCAAATGCGAATCTTATCGAATAGTTGAATCAGAGTCTCGTTCAACAGACAAAATAATATTAACATATGAATCAGTTACTTTTGGAAAGAATGGCGTTCAATTCTTTTAAGATACAGACATCATTTGGATTTGAACTCGCCAGAAAAGAACGACGAATGCGGAAAGGTGGCATAAACATGACGGGACAATGCGTGAAGAGTTCCGAAAGGTGTCGGAAACATGACGTGATGATGCGGGCCATGCATCCTTCCCGAATGGTTTCGGTCAAGTCGGACACCATGCCGATTCATGAAGTCGGAGAAGTGTCAGGGTAGCTTTACACGACCTGTAATAGGGCACTGCGATTTGAATAGTATATTGATTTGTGGCAGAAAGATTCCAACTTACAAAGCTATGCACATGTTTGAAAAGTATACTTTGCACGGGCGTAGCGAGTAATGTAATACCTATTCAAATGTGGGGGGGGATGAATGAATAGATCATCCCCCCACTTGAATGGGTATCAATGTCATGTCTACGCCCGTGATACTTTGTATTGAAATATTACTCCGATTTGTTGCATGTTCCGCCACACTCGCTTGCATGTGACACCCAGTTGCCATATAGAATACACGTAGAAATGTATTTGATGGGACCTGCACTACAATACAATACCAAAAGGCGCTATATCCACTTTTTCAACTTTCGAGGAAAACAGGTTTCTTTGCCCAACTTTGTACACTTGCCTATAGGAATATGAAAATAGAACTTTCCATATTTTGATTTTGAGTGAGTAATTTGTCGTAAAATGTGGATTCCTAGATAGCTACGTAGCTTAGAAATGTAGATATATCGTTTACTCAATTTGTATGGATAGTGGATTTAGCGCCTTTTGGAAGTGAGCTCTTTAAATATAGTGGCTTAATGAAAGAAAGAAAAAAATTCAATTGAGTTGTGGTATGTCCTGCCTCTGTTGCTTTTAAAGGAGACAGGACATTCGACCTGCTTATTCACTACATCACTCTATCCACTCAAGCCAATCCTCCAATTCGATGGGAGGTAGATACACCTCGATAGTGTCAGGTAGATTCGCCCGGATTGCGTCAGATAGACCCTGGAGTCTGTCCAAAGCTGCAAAAAAACAAAACATTTGGAATATCTAATATGTAGACAATACGATAAAATGTAACATACATGCATAGAAGTATAGATGATAGACCGATTTAAATACATTAACATTGTCAAGCCTTAGAGCATAAATTTTAAATATACTGGGCTCAAAAAGAAACATAATTTTTCACATGGTCATATTTTAAAATCCTGTCGATCAAAATAAACCAAAATGACACACCGGATTACTTCAATACTCTACTCTAAACACATGTCAGTAGCAAGCAGTTGTCCAACTGACACAACAGCAAAAAGCACCGACATGGAACAGCTTCCGGGACCACATGTCACAGCAAGGGACAAAACACAGAGCAGCTCTACAGGAAGAGTGGAACAATCTCCCCCAAGCCTGTATCAGAAACCTGGTGAACAGCATGCGTAGCAGATGCACTGAATGCTTCCAAGCACATGGTGGACAATCTAACTATTGATGCCTTTGTTTGGGTAACTGACATTACCTTCATTCCAATTTGTTTTGACTTCCTCACGTGCCTTAAAGCCTCTCTGACATGGAAATAACTTTAAAAATGAAATTTAGCCTTCCAGGGGTAGTTTTTCACGTCGTTCCGATTGTAACACTAATATTTTTCATGAAAAGTCATTTAAACAAAAAATCAGCTTGAAAAGAACGCCCACAAAGAATGTCCAACGCCACCGGTATTGCGCCATAGCTCGTGCCGTCACAGGCAAAATGAGCGATGAGTTCATGTCGCTTTGCCTGTACTATAAGACACTCACTCCCTTGATTCGCATCATGATATGAGTTGAAATTAATTATAGAATCGGTACTGATTTGGATTATTTAAAGGCAAGATATACAAAGAATCATATTCTGAATAGGAGAACTGAAAACAAATAAAAACTCCTAAATGATTATTATGATGATGAATCGTCAAAATTTGTCGAATTGGTGTGATTGTAATGACTAATGATCATGATCATGTAATTATTTTGCGCTGAATTTGTGACCCAGAAACCACATCAAGTCACTGTTTATTCCTTACGATCCAGATAGGCATGGGCAGGGAATCAGGATGAATATAATAAAATGATTGAATAATTATATTTTTTCGGATTTTATCGGATTTTTAATTTTATTTTTTTGGTTAAGGGATTAGTTGCTCTGGCCAGTTCCAGGAGAGGAGTGGTGCTATAATATGCACTGCTTGAAGCTGAGCGCTCTCCGAGTGTTCGCCCTCGTTGAGGGCTGCATTCGCTACCGCTAGAGGTATTCTGAGAGCTGGATACTAATACAGTATGACCTTGCCCTTTGACTTTTGACCTAGACAATTGAATGGGTTCTATTCTAGATGAACACGAAGCATATTGACTCAGCAGCTCTAAAGGCCCTTTTCTCGCGTCGCGGCTCATATAAGTCTTTTGTCATGCAATCTACGGAACATTTATGTTTTAAAACGTAAAATACACAATTAATCAATCACGAATTCCTATGAGTTATATTATATTTGTGGAGGTGGGAGTAGTAATGTCAGATAACGAGACATTAAGGGAGTGTATGGTGCATATGACAAACAAGTTCTTACAGCCCATCGCGTTAAGTGCAGACTTTGTGGATTGCTGCAGTTGTTATCTTCGAACAGATATTTCCAGTAATTTAGGCGCTCTATAAATCAAAACACGAGATTGGCTCTTACCGAAGCGAGACAAAAAGATTCAAAACATAACATTTGAGTATCAGTTGTATACGATGGTGTTTTCTGATTTATTTGTTTTTTATAATCTATATTATTCAAAGATAAAATGAAACATTTATACCTGTGGAGCTGGGAACAGTTGTCGGTGCTGAATCAAAGCGTATTCAAAATAAGCACCACTGATTAACTACTCGTTAGGGTTAGTGGTAAAAATAAGAATATTTTTATTTTAAAACGTATAATACAAAATAAATCATAAATTCCTAAGAGTTGAATTATACCTGTGGAGCTGGGAACAGTTGTCGATACTAAAGATGATACGAGATGAAAGAGAACATACAAAAAACATAATAATTTTAGAAAAGGAGACATTAAGGTGCATATGTATGGTGCATATGTCAAACAAGTCTTAACAGCTAATCGCGTTAAGTGCAGACTATGTGGATTGGTGCAATTGTTATCTTCGAACAGATACTTTCCAGTGATTTAGGCGCTCTATAAATTAAAACATGAGATCGGGGTTTTTTTTCGAAGCGAGACAAAAAGATTCAAAACATAACATTTGAGTATCAGTTTTATACGATGGTGTTTTCTGATTGATTTTTTTGTTATAATCTATATTATTCAAAGATAAAATGAAAAATTTATAGCTATCCGTCGGTCAGTGGGAAAAATAAATCTCAAGTGATGCAATCTATAGAACATTTATATTTTTAAACGTTTAATACACAATCAATCATAAATTCCTATGAGTTATATTATACCTGTGGAGCTGGGAACAGTTGTCGGTGCTGAATCAACTAGGTGAAAGAGAACAGACGAACAACATAATAATGTCAGAAAAGGAGACATTAGGGTGCATTTGTATGATGCATATGTCAATCAAGTCTTAACAGCTCATCGCGTTAGGTGCAGACTATGTGGATTGGTGCAATTGCTAACTTCGAACAGATACTTTCCAGTAATTTATGCGCCTTATAAATCGAAACATGAGATTGGCTCTTACCGAAGCGAGACAAAAAGATTCAAAGCATAACATTTGAGTATCAGTTTATACGATGGTGTTTTCTGATTTTTGTTTATTAATGTTATCTATAATGTTTAAATATAAAATAAAACATTGATAGCTATCCGTTAGTTAGTGTGAACAATGTATATTAAGTGATGCAATCTATAGAACATTTATATTTTAAAACGTTTAATACACAATCAATCATAAATTCCTATGAGTTATATTATACATGTGGAGCTTGGATCAGTTGTCCAAAAGAAAAAGAAAAAAAACATAATAATGTCAGATAAAGAGATATTAAGGGAGTGTATGGTACATATGTCAATTAAGTCCTTAGAGCTAATTTTGTTAAGTGAAGACTATGGATTGGTGCAATTGTTCTCTTCGAACGCTTGGATATTATTAATCATATTTGTATAATTAAATCATGAATTAAAGAGTTGTTCTGTGTAATTTCAATACCTGTTGAGCAGGGAAGTGCTGTAGGCATTGCTATAACAGAAAAGAAAAAAATAGAACATTAACCGCCAGGTTATTAATATTGTAATCAAAATTATAATAAAATAGATATGACTTGCGTGTTTTGTTTTACACAAATTTGTACAGCGATACACACCAGAAAATCAAATCAAGCTACACTGGATACATAATGGACATTGCCATAACCAGGAAATCATGAAACATTATTTTGTACAATATGGATTATCAAGTTTGGGTTGTTTATATCCATAATTCTTAGATAATTCTTAGAGAAAATGATAGAGATTAGAAAATCATATAAAGTACACATTTGAAAACGTTAGACGCTTCTCGTAAGGCGTATTCAAAATAAGCACCACTGATTAACTACTCGTTAGGGTTAGTGGTAAAAATAAGAATATTTATATTTTAAAACGTATAATACAAAATCAATCATTCATTCCTATGAGTTATATAATACCTGTGGAGGTGGGAGTAGTTGTCGGTGCTGAATCAACTAGGTGAAAGAGAACAGACAAAAAACATAATAATGTCAGAAAAGGAGACATTAGGGTGCATCAAACAAGTCTTAACAGCTAATCGCGTTAAGTGCAGACTATGTGGATTGGTGCAATTGCTTACTTCGAACAGATACTTTCCAGTAATGTAGGCGCCTTATTAATCGAAACATGAGATTGGCTCTTACCGAAGCAAGCCAGAAAGATTAAAAACATAACATTTGACAGTTTTATACGATGGTGTTTTCTGATTTGTTTTATTAATGTTATCTATAATGTTTAAATATAAAATAAAACAGTTATAGCTATCCGTTAGTTAGTGTGAACAATGTATATTAAGTGATGCAATCTATAGAACATTTATATTTTAAAACGTTTAATACACAATCAATCATAAATTCCTATGAGTTATATAATACCCGTGGAGGTGGGAACAGTTGTCGGTACTGAATCAACTAGGTGAAAGAGAACAGACAAAAAACATAATAATGTCAGATAAAGAGTGATATGATGCATATGACAAACAAGTTCTTACAGCTCATCACGTTAAGTGCAGACTTTGTGGATTGGTGCAATTGTTATCTTCGAACAGATAATTACCAGTAATTTAGGCGCTCTATAAATCACAACATGAGATCGGTTCTTTCCGAAGGGAGCCAAATAGATTCAAAACATATTCATTTGAGTATCAGTTTTATACCATGGTGTTTGATAACATGTTTTATTTCATCTATGATGTTTTAAAGATAAAATCAAACATTTAACCCATTTAGAAACAAATCCTGTTTTATTTTCTGCTTGTTTAAACACCATTTTTTCCCAAACCCCTGCCTTTTCATATAATGCATACAAGGTAGTGTATAGAGTGATGGTGATTTATATCTTATCTAAAAGTATCTTGTGTACATGAAACAGCTGGTGCAAACAATGATTGGAGTAATGTAAAAGGACGGTCTTAGTTATGTGAACACCTTATTCTTAACTACCGTTCTAAGACGAAAGCTCGCTTATACATACACGTACGTATATTGCTGGTATACTTCTTACATGAGGTCAACACCTCTACCTGTTTTGCCTTGACTTCCTTGAGTTTAAAAGTAAAATTATCCATCTTGCAGATTACTTGCAGTTAGACCCATGGCATGGGTGTACATGTCTAAGGAATTAAAAGGGGACAGCATGTTATCAGAAGTCTTGCTCACACTCATAGGCGCCGGAAGTGGGGGGGCAGGGGGGGCGGCCGCCCCCCCCCCCCCCCCAATCCAAAAAGTGGGGGGGGCAAAACGCGTTTTTGCCCCCCCCAAAAAGCCCCCCCCCCCCTCCAAAAAAAAAAAAAAAAAAAAGAAAGAAAGAAAGAAAGAAAGAAAAGGGAAAAGAAAACAATTATATGTATCAGCCAGTACTTGTTAATTCCAACGTTTAAAAACTTAGTTGTTTTTTTTATATCCATTTAAAATTTTCGCGGCGCGCTTCGCGCGCAAACAAATAATCTCAGTTTTGGTGCTGTGTAAATTGAATATGGACGTCTGGGGTGGGGTTTTCTGTGATCAAGTATATAAATGCCATATCTTTCCCATGGGAGGGGATACCCCAGGCCTCCCAAACCCTCCCCATCTGGCTCTGCCCCAGCCCTCGGTCGCTTCGCTCCCTCGGGACTCCGATTTTGGGCTGTAGGATAAGCTGTATTGTTGGATTATACATAATGTGCATATGTTTTATGTTTTTATGCACCAGATCGCACCATTTCAAGTATATAAATGCAACCCCCCCCCCCCCCCCCCCCGGTCTGGGGTGGGGTTTTCTGTGATCAAGTATATAAATGCAAAATCTTTCCCATGGGAGGGGATACCCCAGGCCTCCCAAACCCTCCCCATCTGGCTCTGCCCCAGCCCTCGGTCGCTTCGCTCCCTCGGGACTCCGATTTTGGGCTGTAGGATAAGCTATATTGTTGGATTATACATAAGGTGCATATGTTTTATGTTTGTATGCACCAGATCGCACCATTTCAAGTATATAAATGCAACCCCCCCCCCCCCCCCCCCCCCCCTCTCTGGCTCTGTCCTAGCCCTCGGTCGCCTCGCTCCCTCGGGACTCCGATTTTGGGCTGTAAGCTGTATTGTTGGATTATACATAATGTGCATATGGTTTATGTTTTTATGCACCAGATCGGACCATTTCAAGTATATAAATGCAAAATCTTTCCCGTGGGAGGAGGACACCCCCTCCCAAACCCTCCCCCTCTGCATATGGGTTATGTTTTTATGCACCAGATCGGACCATTTCAAGTATATAAATGCAAAATCTTTCCCGTGGGAGGAGGACACCCCCTCCCAAACCCTCCCCCTCTGCATATGGGTTATGTTGTTATGCACCAGATCGCACCATTTCAAGTATATAAATGCAAAATCTTTCCCATGGGAGGGGGATACCCCCTCCCAAACCCTCCCCCTCTGGCTCTGCCCCAGCCCTCGGTCGCTTCGCTCCCTCGGGACTCATTTTTGGCTGTACGCTATGTTGTTGTATCATGTTTTTATTCTCCAGATTGCACAATTTCAAGTCCCAAAATGCAATAGCTCCCCCCCGGGAAGCTCCCTACCGTGGGAGGGGGGACACCCCTCAGTCACTTCGCTCCCTCAGACTTAGTCGCTTTATCCTAGCAATGTCTCACTCTCACCTTTGGCTTAAAGTTGGCAACCCTGTGAGTGCGGTTGGGCATGAGCCCCTAAACACATACATCGTGAGCCCCCTCAGGGTTTTGCCCCCCCCCCCCCCCAATCCAAAACTGCTTCCGGCGCGCCTGCTCACACTCCTACAGTTTTGAAGACAGGAACATTTGTATCAAGGTTTTCTTTAACGAAATTATTTAAAATCAAATTATTTTATCCTCGTGGTGAAAAAGATGGTTGTTCTGGTCCAAATGACTCACCTTTATCACAAAGAGGGAATAAGTATTGAAATGTATCGTCAACATTTTTGTATCTTAATACTCGCAGCAAAGCTTCTCTATTCAACATTGATTTTGAACAAAGTCTAATAATTAAACAAACAAATGACACATACACACCCTATACCCATCCATATCAGCACAAATAAACTGCTAAAATACAATTTTAAAAGTGTCAGTATGAAACAATACAAAATAAATAGGGCTCGAGTAGTGAACTCGTTCATTAATTGAGTCAATACAAAAACAAGGGTACATTTAAGAAGAACATACCATAAATATTGTTACATTCTTTTAATTGAAAGATTCTTATCGAATGTAATATAAGCATGATTGTACAATAAAGTTGTAATGTTTACAAAATGCATAGAATATGATGCATTTACAACAACAAAAACAATAAATAAAACGCAAGTTGGCATTTGTGAATTCATATACAACATGTGATATCCGTTAGTTTGTGTAAAGTCGTGATATCTACGCTGCACTTATATTTTTAAACGTATAATACACAAACAGTCAAAGATTCTTATGAGTTATATTATAACTGAGGAGCTGGGAACGGTTGTCAAAAACCCCCACAAAAAAAAAAACATAATAGTGTCAGATAAAGAGATGTTAAGGAAGCATTCGTCAGTGTCATATCATACCTGTTGTGCTGGGAAGTGTTGTAGACATTGCTATAACAAGGCAAATGAAGAAAACATCAACAGCCAGTTATTAACATTTCAATTAAAATTATAATAATATAGATATGACTTGTGTTGTTTGTATTACAAATCTCGGTACAGTGTATACAAAATAGACATTGACATAACCAGGGAATCATGAAGCATTATTTATTACAATAGTGATAATTAAGTTTGTGTTGTTTATATCCAGAATTCTCTAAGAATTATAGAGAAAATGATAAAGATTAGAAAATCATAGCAAATATAATTGCCATTACAACGTTACACGCTTCTCATAAAGATTATGCAAAAGAAGCACCACTGATTAACTATCCGTTCGTTAGTGGCGAAAATAAATCTCATGTCATGCAATCTACAGAATATTTATATTTAATAACGTATAATACACAATCAATCATAAATTCCTATGAGTTAAATTATACATGTGGAGCTGGGAACAGTTGCTGTACTAAAGCCACTAGATGAAATAGAACAGACAAAAAAACATAATAATGTCAGAAAAGGAGACATTAAGGTGCATTTGTATGATGCATATGGATTGGTGCAATTGTTTTCTTCTAACAGATAATTACCAGTAATTTAGGCGCTCTATATATCGAAACATGAGATCGGTTCTTTCTGAAGGGAGCCAAATAGATTCAAAACATTTATTTGAGAATCAGTTTTATACGATGGTGTTTTCTGATTTTTCAAAAATGTATCTATAATGTTTAAAGATTATACAAAATATTTAACCCATTTATAAACCAATCGATTGTTGTCCTTCATTTGTTTTTTAATACAAGATTTTTGTTGGCAAACCCTGACTTTCCACATAATGCGTACAAGGTATTGTCCAGAGTGATGGTGAAATAGTAACTTGTGCACATGAAAGAGCTAGGTGCAAACAAGTATGTTTAACTCAGTGAGCCCCCCCCCCCCCCCCCCCCCCCTCCCCCCTTGGGCTTGATAGGGTTAATAGAGGCTGTATCCCCTGAAATTCAATAATAATCATGAATAATTACGTAAATTAGGGGCAGCCATCTTAGGTTTCAGGGTTTTTCCAAGGTGGCACGTGCAAATGAGCACCGGTTATAGATTCCTTACTCCCAATTACCCTAGAATAATTGTTTTAATCACTATTGTTCTATTGATAGATAGAAATTGACCTCTCGACCCGATTTAGAAACATGACCGTAACCCTTCGTGATTTGGCTATTTTTACGTGAGTTTCGGAAGTGCATGCGCACACCCGACTTATAAATATTTCTGACCTGTAAATAGACTTATAGCCACTTAATCAGACCTAGAATCACCGAATTTAGGGATTTGGGTTAGGGTCAGGGTTAGGGTTAAGGTAAGGGTTGAAGCTAGAAACGAAACAAATATATATATATATCCCCCTAAACTAGGACAAAAACCCTTCGAATCCATTCACAAACTAAGCGAGGCGAGTTAGCTCAGTCGGTATCGCTTCAGACTTAGATGCGAGAGATCCCCGGTTCGATCCCGACCATCGGTCAATGCTTTTTGTATGAGACAGTCACACCTCATGCACGCTAATCGGAATAAAGTCGGATATTTCGGGTGTGCACGCGCTACCGAAACTCACGTAAAAATAGCCAAATCACAAAGGGTTATGGTCACTTAAGAATAGCCACAGTGTTTAAGAAATATGCAAATCAGCTAATTATCTTCATAATGCTTGTACAAAAAGGGTTGCCAAGGTTGCCTTTTCTATAGAAACCATTTAGAACATGAATAATAATAATTAAACAAAATAAAAAAAACATTGGACTTTTGAACAGGTCCAGCTCCTAGTAATATGAACATGACTATTACTCTATTATTCTTCGACCATGTAATTTGATTGGCTAACAGAGATATATTTTGATGTCTTTATGTTATAACACAACTGACTAATGATAAATATACACGAACCCCAAACACGCCATATACAGTGTGTCCCAGATAAAACGAAACCGGATTTCATGGCAGAAAATATCTGTCATAATGGATAATTTCTTTGATGAGAAATACATAAATGAAAAGCTCTATTTCTCTTCTTTCATTTGATGTACAACTTATGGCACATAATTCACGCATGACTGAATAAGAACAATGGAAATTGGTGTTACCAAAATTCTATTTGCACGCAGAAATTGCAGGTTTGGGTAAGTTTTTAGGGTAGTAAACGTACTTATTTTGATATAGGACAAACACCGCATACAAATTCATATTTTTATCTTTTATATGACACCTCATGATAAATGAATTATGCCAGAGAACGAGTACAATGAAAACATGCTTGATTTCAGCCCAAATGAGTAACTTTCCTGATCTAGCATGTTTCCCATTTCCCTGGTCCCCATTTTTGTGTAAATTGACTCAAGTCCATTGTCATCTGCTAAGTAAGGAAAGCTAAGCGACTTCTTACTCAACTAAACCCCTCAAAAAAGTTCGGAAACTCAACTTTGATCGATTATATCACTCTTATTGTCAAATTTTCATTTTTTCTTTTAGGGCCATGGTATTGCATGATGATTTACCTTTAAAACGGTACATTATTTGTCATGTATTTCAAATCGGGGAATACATAGTGCGTTTCAGAATGGAAGACGGTCAGAAGTCAAATGTCGCAAAATGGGCCGAAAGTATTCATTTAGGAAATTTGACTCTTGTGTCGTGTTTGTTTAATGTTCAAGTGGAATCGAAGATTGTAGCGTGTTCAAATGATTTAAACCTTTCAAATTTGGTATCATTTTAAAAGGACTAAGTAACATTGTCCAAATCCTCAAAATCCAATTGGAATTCTAGCGGTTCCCTCATACCTTGTTGTATTCCTATTTAACAAAACAGCATGGGACAGGTTTTGGTTTTTCATATTTCCCTTTCATTCAAAAGATATTTACGATTGAAGTGTTCAGATGTCAAATTATCCAATGGATCGTCAGAACCGTGTACAAAGTGAGTGCAATGCGTTGGTGAATATCACTTTGCATTTTTGCTCATTACTCGGCCATATAAAGTACATTTGACTTGAAATTTTCACACAATACCCAGTGGACATATCAGATAACAACAATATACATTGTATCAACCACTCTTTTTTGCACATGTCAACAAAGTTACTAGATCCCTTTAAAGCCCACTTGCCTATCTTTTCAATACGATTATGTCCGTAACGATTTTATTAGCAGGTTAAGTATGGTACAGCTGAATATGGGGGAGGGTCGAAAGTGAAATGTTGCAAAATGCATTTCTTTTTGTGAAATTGAAGGCGTTGCCTCGAAAATCGTCTATTGAAGGAGATGTTTTGGGGTTTTACATTGCATAATTATTAGTAAATTTAGCATCATGTGAAAGCATGTTTATTTTTCTTTAAAATTATGTATCACCTGTAATAATTTTGCTATCGGGGTGTGTGCAGTAAAGCCGGATATGGGGGCGTATTAATGCTATGAACTTAAGACCGCGGCTACTTGTTTCAAGATTCTGGTAAGATATTGTTTTATTAATCAAAACTCTATCAGCATTACGTTTTGCACTATCAGAAAGCTCGTTAATTTACCTTTAATATGATATCTCAATTGCAATGATTATGCTGCATGTGTGTGTGTGTGCAGTACAGGAAAACGCTCAAACTTGATGTATGGAAAATGCATAAAAATTCCTTAAACCTACGCAAACTGGCCAGAACTAGCATATTATTAGCGCCCTCTTTAACCGTGTAGGCCCGTTTAATAGCACATACCAAACGGCAAAACGTCGACCTTGCAACGTGCCATTTTGAGCCCCATACATTTAGAGGTACTACACACGCCTCAATCACATAACCATTATGAATGGGGCATCATTTTATTGACAAATTAACACGCTTCAACATGATGTTGAATTTCATAATATTTATGTAAAATAAAGTACTAACAGCGTGTTCACACACAAACATTTTCATCCCTTAATCATGACTATAGAATCGTGACTAACGAAACGACGTATCGTTATAATCAAACCTGCTCTACGTTCACACACACACAGAACGTTGATCGCACAACAGGTGGTTTCCAGGTGGCGCCGAACCCCCCCCCCCCCCCCCAAACATCGTATAAGTGCGCAGTTTGCTACTGCGCAGTGTGTTGTCTTTTTTCAGGTCTCCCTGTGCGCGCGAACCGCGAACGTTCACGTTAAGCCACGCCCAGTTAGTAATGATTAGCGAGTTACGGTCGTTCACACACGGAATTTACGTGATTCTATAGTCAGCTCTCGTACGAAACGATGATAAAACCCGCGTTTCGTTAGTCATCACTAGCGATACGACGTTTCGTTAGTAAGCGTTCAGACACAGGAATTTTTAATGAGAAGCTGATTCTATAGTCAGCTGCTGATTCTTTAGTCATGATTAAGGGCTGAACATTTTGTGTGTGAACACGGGGTGAGATATCTCCACGAAGAGTCGTTTTTGGATGCAACGCCTTCAATTTCACACAATCAAATGCATTTGTTTACATTTCGCTGTCGATCCTCCCCAATATTTACCTTTATTGTACCTACCCGGCTTTCATTATCATTCCAAGTGAGGTGTCATTGGAAAGATAATTAAACAGGCTTTTTCTGATACCGTATTCAACATTTGAACTTGAGAAAGACCGTGATATGAGTATCAGACATTCCGACTGAAGTTTGTTGGCGCATTTTGTGACATTTCACTTCTGACCTTCCCCCATTCTAAAATATACTGCGCATATCCCGTACTCATGATGCTTACGAATTTGGTATCATTTTAAAAAGGTATACACACTCTTTCAAGGGATACCAAATAAAACCAACATGATTTCATAAGAAAATAGATATAATCGATCAAACTTGAGTTTCCGAACTTTTTTTGAGGGGTTTATCTACTCATTTGGGTAGAAATCAGGCATGTTTTCCTTGTACTTGTTCTCTGGCATACATCGTTTATTTTGGGTGCATGAGGTGTCACAAAAAAGAAAAAAAAAATATGAACTTTTGTGCAGTGTTGTCCTTTTTCACAATAAGTACGTTTACTACCCTAAAAACTCACCCCAAAAACTCACCCAAACTTGCAATTTCTGCGTGCAAATGGAATTTTGGTAACACCACTTTCCATTGTTTTAATTCAGTCATGCGTGAATCATGTGCCATAAGATGTGCATCAAATGAATGGAGAGAAACAGAGATTTTCATACATGTATATCTTATCAAAGAAATTATTGATTATTTCTGCCATGAAATCCGGTTTCGTTTTTTCTGGAACACTCTGTATATATACAAACTCGCGTCTGCACGGACATACCATGCTTTAGGAAATTAATACTGTTTATTGTTTTAAACTAGTTCTAAACATTTTGAATACTGGCCCAGACATTATTATACAAGAATAACTAACTGATAATGAATCTTACGCAAACAAATTAAATAAAAACAACGGCATATTGTTTGTAGTCAATATTCATATTGTTGCTTTCGTGTCTGTGTCGTGTATGTGTATGATAATGTATAAGCTCGTGACTTACCAACGCGATGTCTTTTTTACACAATGCTCCAATGAATTTAAATGTAGAAAATGAATTAAATACAAACAATTACTCAAGTCGACTCTGGAACTCAGTTATAAATGATTACTCGTTCAACAAGCAACATTGATCAACGCGTCTATTGTTTGATTCGAATCGAAATGTATTTTTACATGGAAATGAACATTGGTATTCCCCATATCCAGGGCAGTCGATCAGTCAGTGCATAAACATTGTAACAAATATGTTTCGACATAAAAGAACCACGGGCGTAGATCCCGGAGGATGGGGGGATATTCGTGTGCGGGGGTGGCCTGTACAAACACCCCCCCCCCCCCCCTCCCACATTTTTTTTAATAAAATGCACAATTACAAAATAACGATAATAATGATAATAATACGGTTGGTTTGCGGTTGCACCATGTACATGGAGGGGATTGGTAAGTCCTGAGAAGGACTGGTGGGATTCTTTCTAGGATAGTCCTAAAAGGACTGTGGTATTCCTGGAAAGGACTGTTTGGTAGTCCTGGAAATGACTGTTTGGTAAGTCCCGAGAAGGACTGTTGGGATTCTTTCTAGGATAGTCCTAAAAAGGACTGTAGTAGTCCGAGAAAGGACTGTTGGTAGTCCTGGAAAGGACTGTTTGTATTCTTTCTTGAGCTTGTAGTTCTGAAAAGAACTACAGCGCCGGTATGGGTATTGTAATAACAATAACCATAACAGCGCCGGTATGGTTATTGTAATAACAATAACCATACCGGTGCTGTAGTTCTTTTCAGAACTACAAGCTCAAGAAAGAATACAAACAGTCCTTTCCAGGACTACCAACGTGGGAGGGTAAACCCCTCCTAAACCTTCCCCAAACTAGTATGGACATGCATGTACGGTGTGTGCGTGTTGTTAAAAAAAATGTATGTGTGTGTGTGTCAGTAAGTGTGTGTTGAGTGTACGAGTCCGATTGTGTTTGTATACGTATATGGACATACATATACGTGTCCGTGTTTGTTTAATTATTTTGGTTGTGTGTGTGTGTGTTTGTGCGTGTGTGTGTGTCATGGTGCGTGTGTGTTTAAATACTAGTCTAATCTTGACAGAGATGATTTGAGTCATGCTTTCTTAAACTTGATATATCAAATTTCCTTCCAAGGCATGCACCAGATTGCATTAATCATTTCGAGTTAAACATTGCAAAAGCTCCCTAGCGTGGAAGGGGTGATACCCCCTCTCACACTCCCCACCCCCCCCCCCCCACACACACACACACACATTTTTCAAATCAGATCTACTCCAGTGGAAGTACACATTGGTATTCTCCATATCAAGGGCAGTCAGTGCATAAACATTGCAATTACTGGCCCAGACGAAAATAAGTTTTTATCATCCATGTTTAGTCCTATTTTTGTTTTCGTGATTTTATTGTGAAACGTATACTATATGAAAATATAAGCTGCTGACTTACCAACGCGATGTCATCTTTACAAAAGGTTCGAAATATAGTCAAAATTTGAAAAGGATTTTATAAACAAATTTTAAAAATGCATGATTGATGGAATGGACTATACTAAAAATGTTTCCTTTTAAATAAAGAATATTATTTTGGAGTGGTGGTACCCATTAACTCTAGAACTCGTCTTCATAAATCAACATTGATGAACGAGTCTATGTTTGATTAGAGTCGAATTTTGATCAACCCATTGGTCCCGACAATACTAGAGCTAGGGTCTATGGAGAATACATGTTATAGCGAAATCAATTAATCCTGAACGGGTTAATTGTATAAAGAGGTTAACATGGTATTCCCCAAATCCAGGGCAGCCAGGGGTTTATTTTGCTCCAAACATGCCCTCCTTCTATAAATAAATCAATTACGTGTACCCGATGTATATGAATATGTGTCTGTGCGAATGAAAATGAATAATTACGGTAAAACCCTAAGATATGTTTTCTTCCTTTTTTTTGCCAGCAATTGTATTCGAACTGATAAGGGAGATGTCACACATCACCGGATAGCGTAAACGGATGCCCAGCGGATAGATAATTTGGCAAAAAGTGTATCCGACGTTATGCACAAAACTTTCTCCGGATTAGAACAAAAATATAAATCGCCTGGTAAAGAATGCATTCGCCGAACATGAAACGGCAAAAAAACGTATGCGAACGGAGACGAACGGTTTGACAATTTTGGTCTCCACCTGGCGTCCGTTAATGTTATCCGGCGATATGTGACGCCGGCTTCTTTTTTTGCAAATGTGATGGACCTGATGGTTGTTGTTCTGATATTCTTGTGTATTATATTGTGTGGTATCCAAAGTCTAAACAGTTATGTGGCAGAGCCAACGTCATTCGCGTACATGGCGGAAGGAAAGCAAAATTTATAGCAAAAAGAAACACAAAAAACGAACAAAAAACAAAAACGAGGGGTACATGGGTAAAAACTAAAATATTATATTGTTATCAATCCCACTTCCTTTTTTTGAGGGGCAGCTACAGGAGCATAACAGAAAGGGCGATTTCCCCTCCTATAATTAAATGGTATCCACTTCCCAAAATAATGTGTCTGGACAGGTACGAAATATTAAAGTCTACGTAGTTCATCCCAAAAAAAGTTTGCACTTTATTTGCAAACGTTATTGCACCACCTCAAATGTATAAAGATACATTTCATCCTCCAAAGAAAATCATAATTCGCCATTGACATTCAGGCATGACCGACTTTACATCATTCAGAAGACCTTATTCTCGCAACGAAAGGAGGTAACACTGTTGACAATATCAATGCTTTTTGCAACATTTCACTTTTAACTTTGCCCCATATTCGGGTGTCATGCACATTCCATGATAAAAGATTCATAGCAAATGTCATGTCAATGTAAAGGGGAGAATACAAGCTTCCCGATGAAACCAAATTCATGAACGGTAATTAAGTAATAGGGGAGATAAACTTGAATTGCGGAACTTTTTGTGAGGGGTATGTATTGATAATATGATTTTGAAGCCACACATTAGACAATGAATTGCGTTTTTTTACAGTGACATTTGGCGTAAAATGGTATTATGTTATACGTTTTGATGTATTAATGTTAAATTTTTGTTCTGTTTTTTATATAATAGGTTTATGCTGTTATGTATCCATATTGCATTCTGATTCTCTGTGTTGTGTATACGTGTACTGTCCTGCATATCCTAGTAAAATTTACATTTAATGTATGACCTGGGCATCTTCGATTGTTTGTTCTACTATGTTGACATTTATATATTTGATAAAGTGATGTTTACTCATTTCGTATATATTTAGAACATTGCAAGATGCTTCCGCAACCGTGTAGTCGTTCTATTTTCATGTAAATGCACTGCACATCTATTGGTTGTTAACCGTTGCTGATCGCTGCTGGACTTTGTTATGCATATATCTCTATAAATCTATGTTGCTATTGGTTATCACTGGTCACGTGATAGTGAAATCCAGTCGTTATTTATTTTGGACAAGGTGTTCACGTTAGTCGAAGGCCTTAGCCAATCATCGCCGATGAAGGCCTTAGCCAATCATCGCCAATGCTATGGGTGCGGCAGCGCGCCTCGACTGACGGGCTAATATAATGTGCATGATCTTATAAAATATCCGTGCGAATAACTTGGGGGTACACAAATCTACAAGCTTGTCTATCATTCCCAAATCATCATGGGTGTCCAACATGTTGGATGTTCCCAATGGAACGACAGAGGCGAGAAAGGTAAGATAATAATTTTTTGTGTGTGTTCATATTTTACATTATTTCATTCCTCTCAGTATTCCTGATAGTTTGACAACTAATTTTAATATGACGGTTGTCTTTTAAACATAGCCTAGGCCTTGTTTCATTGACAAAACATGTCTTGGGACACACAAAATATGGAAATGTTGCTATGAAGTTGTGTTATTCGGTTATCTAACTTGTATACCGGAAAATACCAGAGAAGTTGGTAAGAAATTAAGAATTTGTATATTTTTAAAAATGCCATTTTGTAGACTCATGTGTAAAGATTCATGTATTGTTTCAGTTTCTCATATAAGGAGATACCTGACAATTAAAGCAAAATATTGTGAAATGAAAAATAAAACAAATGGAACATGATCATGGAAAAACAATCAAGAATAGTTGAAAATGATTTAAAATATTACAATCAATTGTAATAATGTGCGTCCATCGACTAATAAGAGGAAATTAGGAACATGTCTCGATATAAAAAATAAAAAAAAAATAAAAGTAATTCATATCTCCATGATTATATGGAATCGTTAATAAAGTAAAACTAACCCCTTTTTCATTCTCATTTTACAATAGGTCAAACAACGACAAATAGCGGGATAAAACCACTAATTGAACTCGGTAAGTTTATTTCTCGATAAGAGTCGGTATGTGTCAAAACTCAAAATCTTATGTATTAAAACACATATTTTTCACCCGTTCGGCGACCCGTTCGTAACTCACTTATTTGGGCTAGCGCTAGGCCTTCGCACGAGAGGTGTCAATTGTATGGTCTATCCTTAGAAGGGGAAAGGACCGCAATTGAAGGGGTAGTTTAGTTTTGGTAAGGCTGAACTTTAGTAGCCAAAACCTGCACAGTAACATTATAAACTGATAGTTATAACTCCACCATGCTCGAAAGGTATACAAAATTACAAACGACTAAGTAAAAAGCCCGTTATCATTCAAAAAGAGTCATTAAAACACAAGAGGGCGCTTTTTAAAAAGGCATTGGTTTCAACCATTTTCATACAAAATTATGCATGTGATGTTTTATTGATATAATGATTAAATAGCGAGATCATGAACAACTATTTAAAAAACGCTTTTGAAAATGTTTGAAAAAGTGCAAGCATTTTTTTATTTTTTCTAAAAATCATCTAATTATTTGGGCCCCAAATAATTATAAGATCAGATATATTTATTGATATTTCAGCCGTTTCTGGGTCGATTTTGACCAAATAAAGTTTATTCTGCCATTAAAATTGCATGTTCTCTCAAATTCGACACTCAGTTTTTCATTACCTCACAAAAAAATTGTGATGTGCAGCGCCCTCTCTACCAAAACTAAACTACCCCTTTAAATGTAAAAGAGGCCACGAAAACGACAGATTTGTCGATCTATATAGCAGGTATTTGAAAAAAAATGATTCTCATTTCACATTTTGTATTAAATGAACTTGCAAAGGGAATCAAAACCAACCAGAACCCTCACAATATGGCATTTCGGGAAGTACTAATACTGAAGTATTATTTTCTTTAATGATAAAAGGTGAATATTTACGCCAGATTTTATAATATACTACATATCTATAAGAACTACAATCGGATTGCTAAGAACGAGTTTCATTCATACATAAGTATCGCCTTGATTATGGAATTAATCGTTTGAAAAGTAGCGGAACAGGATTCTGGCTTTGTTTGGGTTAATGGGCAGCTAGATTTGAAGGGGAAAAAAAGGATTTAGTAGGTGAATACTTTGGATATTTTGGGAGCGTCGCGGCCTAGGGCGATCCTTCGTTATATAATTATGTTGTCGCATGTTCTGGACATCTCTCTTTTGTTGGAACATAGTTAGAATGCTTGGTAGAAATACTGTTGGTGGGCGTGGCTTTAGTGACTCTGGGAATGTGGGTGGAGCTGAATGATACACGTGGGTTGTATCCAGGATTATGATTGGGTGTGTATGTTTTCGGATGTGTATGTGTGTCTGTGTATAAAGTGTAGGCCGGCTATTACACGAATGTGCGGTGGGTAAGCGAATGTGTGTAGTTCGTCATATATGCGGCATTTTCGAGGACGGTTTACGAAGCATTCATACTGATTAATAAAGTGCCAAAATAAGGGAATTAAGAGGGTGGATTAATATTGCGCATTGCGTCAAAGTAATAAGGTTATCGCCCTTAAATTGGCGGGAGATTAGAATCGATAGAAAGCGCGCGTTGAGTTGAAAAAAGTTGAGTTCCGTTGGGGCAGAACCAAGTTGTAGCTGCGAGATAAGTTTTCTTCAGTTCGTTGTTTTTATTTCGCCGTTGCGCCCAGCTCATAAGATATATGTTAGCTTTTTATAATTTATAGCCATTATTTGGCAGAGACGTATTTTATGCTGAATTTCGGCAAAAAAAACTGTTGAAACTACACCACTTAGTTCACTTCGTGTTTGATTTTTCGCATTTATTCATTTGTTCGTGACACGTCAAGTGGGCGCATTCGTTATGGCCACCGTACTTGCGTTATAACATTTCATCTAGCCCCCTTCTGCGTCAGAAACATACCAACCCTCCTGTTTCAACAAGCCAAACTACGGAATTCAAGATAAATGAGAATGCTCCAAGTGAATTTGGTAGAATTTTAGGAAGTTGATAGATCACTGTGATGCATTAATCCTATACACGTGAGCATTTTGCCACTTTCGAAGCTGACAACGTCAAAAGGGACAAGTTTCAAATCTCAGGTATGAATTAAGATTGATTGGTTGATCAGTTAATAATGTATTCAATAATTGAACAAGCATATATTAAAGGTATAGTACAGTTTTGGTTGAGATGGCGCTTCAAAATACTTTATTTGCGAGATATACTTACAAATTAGAGTGATATTTGAAAAGGCAACATCTTTAACAGACAAAATAGACCCAGTGTTCGAGAAAAAATCGCTCGAAAAAAAGGGTATAGTACAGTTTTGGTTTACATGGCGCTTCAAAATTCATTTGCGAGGTATATAATACTGACAAATTTAGAGTGATATTTGAAAAGGCAACATCTTTAACATACAAAATAGACCCAGTGTTCGTGAAAAATCGGTTAAAAAACTGTCGACATATTCACGATTCCGATTGAATACATGATGCGCCCCAATAACCTTTTGATAATTTCAGGAAATATTTATAACGCCTACCTGTTGTCGAAAATATACCAAAGTCACTTTGAAATTGTTTGTGATGATTTTTCTATCGATTCATTATTTTTACCAAATATCGCAATCACAATTTTTTTGAAGAAACGGTTGAAATTTTCAGGGGCTTGGAGGGCGCTTTCTTGTGTTAATGGCTGATAATTGAATTTAATCAGCCCTGTAACATAAACGTTTATATATTTAGTCTACCACTGGGTCATTCTTGGTCACGTGTGTGACCTAAAATATGAATTTGTTTGAAATAAGATGCTTATATATTTTAGTAAACTCATATATTAATTGCAATTTTGCATAATGTTGGAGTCTTTCAGGTGTTACACAAAAGATTGTATTAGGATTACATTACCCAAGGATTATGTCAAATGGCATGGGTCACGTGTGTGACTTTGCACGGGAGCATTTTTTAAGAAAGAAAATTCAACCCAATTTCATTTTGAAAATCCTGCGAGATACGAAAAGCTAAAATGTTCCTTTTTGTATCAAACTGATATACATGTATATCTGTAACTAAGAAAATGGTAAAACAAATCACATTCTCTAACAATTAATTTTGAATGTATGTTATTACATGTGGCGATGTCTGGGT
This sequence comes from Echinarachnius parma, assembly GCA_037951105.1. NCBI lineage: Eukaryota > Metazoa > Echinodermata > Echinoidea > Clypeasteroida > Echinarachniidae > Echinarachnius > Echinarachnius parma. Next base: position 26,292 of record JBAMJV010006360.1, on the reverse strand, counting down.
CACGTGTGTGACATTTTGGGGCGGTCACGTGTGTGACATGTACAATGTGAATGGAAATGGGAATTTTACAAATATTAGGTTTGGATAGTAACACGAAGTTCAATTTTCTCAAAGTTGGTATCAACATGTACAGGAGAATATGAGGAATAAGCTAGCTCGTTTATTTTCTGAGTTATGATTTTATTTGGATTTTGAAATATGTAAATGTATGCAAATGAGTAACACATTTTCTAAATTCAATAGAAAACATAAAACTTTGGACATTGATCTTTTGAATAATGGAATAAAACAACTGAAAAAACAAACTTAATTTGTTCCAAAAAAGTTTCACTTTTCAAAGAATGGCACCATTCAAGCATCATTGAATATTAGATTTTCAATAATAGCATGCTTTAGTATGAAACTAGAATTCACTGGAGATTCCAGGTCCGATTTCGGCATTACAGGGTACCCACTTAGGGCTTTCAATAAATATTTAACAAAACATTGAACAGAGAATATGACTACATCGCTAATTACATTATGAAGTTGTACTTTTTGTTCAGTTTTGATCAGCTTGATGTACCTAGATATGATGATGATATTGTAATGTATACAGTTTCGCAAGTAGTAGCCATTGTTGAGCATTGTGCCAAGACACGCAAAGACGATTTATTGAGGGCGTCTTAATAATGACATTTGTATATAAATTCTGTTTTATTCGGTTATAAATATAATTTGTTTCCTTAGGCATAGTTAAAGACAATACCATAAAAGATGGTAAAAAATTAAGAATTTCTATACGAATAATTGCCACTTTGTAGACTCGTGTGTAATATGCATGTATTGTTTCAGTTTCTTCTATATAAGGAGATACCTGACAATTAAAGACAGAAATGCGAAATTCAAATTATTATAAAAGGAACATAGTTGTAGCGGAACGGGCTTCTTGCTTTGCTAGGGTTAATTGGGAGCTATATTTTTATTTTAAGTATTTAGTAGGTGAATACTTTGGATATTTTGGGAGCGTCGCGGCCTAGGGCGATCCTTTGTTGAATAATTATGTTGTGGCATGTTATAGACACCTCTTTTGTTGGAACATAGTTAGAATGCTTGGTATTGTATCGCCATCGGAAATACTGTTGGGGCGCGAATTTGGTGACTCTGGGAATGTGGCTGGAGCCAATGATACACGTGGGTTGTATCCAGGATTATGATTGGGTGTGTCTGTTTGCGGATATGTTTGTGTGTGTGTGTGTGCATAAAATGTAGGCCGGCTAACGAATGTGCGGTGTGTAAGCGAATGTGTGTAGTTCGTCATGTGAGGCATTTCCGAGGACGGTTTATGAAGCATTTATACTAATTAATAAAGTGCCAAAATAAGATAATTAAAAGAGGGATTAATATTGTGTCACAGTGATAAGGTTGATCGCGCTTAAAGGGCGGGAGATTTGAATGGATAGTAAGAGTTTAAGTTGAGTTCCGTTGGGGCAGAAGCAAGTTGTAGCTCCGAGTTTAGTTTTCTTCAGTTCGTTGTTTATTTCGTCGTTTTGCCTAGCTCAGAAGATGTTTTCTTCGTTTTATTCATATTTTTTCTTGACACGTCAAGTGGTCGCATTCGTTATGGCCACCGTAATTGAGTTACGACATTCGATTTAGCCCTATTCCGCGTCATTATCATGGAAAAATAATCAAGAATAATTGAAAATGAATAGTACAATCAATGTGCGTCCGTCGACTGATTAGAGGAAATAAGGAACATGGCTCGAGATAACACAACTATGAGAATATCGAACAGCCATAAATATCTCCATGACTATATAGAAACGTAAGTAAAGTAGAAAATTAACCCTTTTCATTTTACTTTTACAATAGGTCAAACAACGAGGTACGAGAAAGATGTGAATGCTCCAAGTAATGTCGTTGAATTTGAGGAAGTTAATATATTAATTTTATGTTTTATTCTTTTCTTACCTATTTTAGATATTCCTCTAGACTCTACTCAGGAGAGTTACTTCACAATGGATCTCATTATCATGATTGAAAGAAACGTGTTGGGGAATACAGGTAATTAAATTAACTATGCCTTTTATTGCTCTACAAAGGCCGTTTTTAAGCCTTTAAACATAAATTACATAGCTTCGGTTATGCAGTATTCACATGTGCATTTTAGCCTGGGATACAAATAGTCTGAAATAATAAGTGTAAAGTGTAGTTTGTAAATGTATATAAAAGTGATCCATTAACTTCATATGACTTTTTTAAACAGTGATATTTGAGACTATGTTCTCAATCATCTATCAGTATCATTGCAGGATTTTTCTGAAATATGTGTGATAGTTTCATATCGAAAATAAAACGTTCACCTAAAGATATTTTTGAGTACTGGTCAAGGTCCACTTAAGCGACTAAAACTATGATCGCCACAATATTAATATGAGGGCAGCTAACACTTTGAATATTATACTACCTAAACCGAAAGTGCAATATCATACAAATTGGCCTTATATACTCGGGTGGCATTGTCTGGCATTTACAATGTTCGAGGTCTCTTCCGTCTTGTAAACGTTTTGGAAGCAGCTGTATTTTCACTGATGTGTATATGACCACCATATCGATAGAATAATGTTTTTTTAATTATATTTGTTTTAATATATGTTATTTAGTAAATACTCCAACAGATACGTAATCTGTCGGACAAAGCAGAACGGGTGAATGAATCTGGTTTTGTTCGTGGTTATGTTTCCATTGTGTGATACGGATGAGTGGATGACGCTTCTTCCATTGTGATGTGTGGCTGTGCGTGTGCCTGTTGTAGTAATGACTGTGAGGTGTTCTGTGTTGACAATCTACTCGACCGACAATCACTTGTTTGCTGGAGAACCCAATTTTTCTTTTCTGTTTTTTGTTTAAAGTTGGTATAATTATTTATATCGTAAATGTACAATGTAGTAACTTAATTGTGTTTTTATGATTTGAAACGAATTGAAGCTATTTTTTATATAATTTTGTCCAAAATTCTTAAAAAGTATATCTTGAATCTGCTGGTCATAATGCTATTTGTACATATTTTTATATGTATTATGTTTATCATATTAATGTATTAATCCAACCAGAACCCTCAGAATGGGACATTTCGGGAATTACCAATACTCTGGTATATCTGTAATAATAAAAGGTGACTGCTTTTACGCCAGATTTTATCATTTACTGCTTATTGATTATAAATACAATCGGAATGCGTTCCAAGAAATATTTGCATTCATACATTAATATCACCATAATTGTGGAATTAATTTTTCACAGATTTTCCTCTCGCGTTTGGATTGTTTTGGGTTTTCAAATTATTTGGAGGCAAATCCCCCACGTGCCCCCCCCCCCCCCCCACCCCATATCAGCTACGCCGCTGGATATAATAATTAATAGTTTGTAAACAACGATACGCTTATATGACGCCTTTTATTGTTGTGTGTGTTCATGTTCTATTTTACAGAATCTGGTTCATCGCCGGGTGGAAATAAAAGGCATCGCATGCGGTCGGGCATAGTACAACCCTCCTTGCGGCTCAACGAAGATCAAATGACCTACATGACAACAGATGTTCTTTTATTGGGTCATCTTAGACATAATGTTGATACCATGTTTTTCAAAGATAAATATTTTGCATCCTGTTTGATTAAATTAATTGATACAAGACTCAACTTAACTAGATTTTATTATACATGCATGAACGTAGGCAACAATATAATGGGATCTAACCATTATCACATAATAGTACCTAACCATAATCCCATAATGGGATCTAACCATTATTCCATTAAAGAATCTAACCATTATCACATAATTGTATCTAACCATTATTCCAAAATGGGATCTAACCATTATTCCAAAATGGGATCTAACCATTATTTCATAATGGGATCTAACCACTATTCCATAATTGTATCTAACCATTATCCCATACTGGGATCTAACCATTATTCCATAATGGGAACTAACCATAATCCCATATCCAATCTGTATTCTCTTATATCAAATCTCCATTATCCCATGTACCATCTATATTCTATTATATCCAATCTCCATTATCCCATATCCAATCTATATTCTCTTATATCCAATCTCCATTCTGCCATATCCAATGAACTATCTATTAGCTGTGATAACAGGGTTACATATTATGACTCAAATGAACTATATACTAGCTGTGATAACAAGTTTAAAGATTATAACTCCAATGAACTATCTTCTAGATGTGATAACAACATTAAATATTATAACTCCAATGAACTATCTACTAGCTGTGATAACAAGTTGAAATATTATAACTCCAATGAACTATATACTAGCTGTGATAACAAGGTTAAAGTTTATAACTCCAATGAACTATCTACTAGCTGTTATAACAAGGTTAAACATTATAACTCCAATGAACTATCAACTAGCTGTGATAACAAGGTTAAATATTATAACTCCAGTGAACTATTTACTAGCTGTAATAACAACATTAAATATTATAACTCCAATGAACTATTTACTAGCTGTGATAACAACATTAAAGATTATAACTCCAATGAACTATTTACTAGCTGTAATAACAACATTACAGATTATAACTGCAATGAACTATCTAATAGCTGTGATAACAACATTACGGATTATAACTCCAATGAACTATCTACTAGCTGTAATAACAACATTAAATATTATGACTCCAATCAACTATTTACTAGCTGTGATAACAACATTACAGATTATAACTCCAATGAACTATTTACTAGCTGTAATAACAACATTACAGATTATAACTGCAATGAACTATATAATAGCTGTGATAACAACATTACGGATTATAACTCCAATGAACTATCTACTAGCTGTGATAACAAAATTACAGATTATAACTGCAATGAACTATCTAATAGCTGTGATAACAACATTACAGATTATAACTGCAATGAACTATCTAATAGCTGTGATAACAACATTACAGATTATAACTCCAATGAACTATTTACTAGCTGTGATAACAACATTAAAGATTATAACTCCAATGAACTATTTACTAGCTGTAATAACAACATTACAGATTATAACTGCAATGAACTATCTAATAGTTGTGATAACAACATTACGGATTATAACTCCAATGAACTATCTACTAGCTGTGATAACAAAATTACAGATTATAACTGCAATGAACTATCTAATAGCTGTGATAACAACATTACAGATTATAACTGCAATGAACTATCTAATAGCTGTGATAACAACATTACAGATTATAACTCCAATGAACTATTTACTAGCTGTAATAACAACATTAAAGATTATAACTCCAATGAACTATCTACTAGCTGTGATAACAACATTAAAGATTATAACTCCAATGAACTATCTAATAGCTGTGATAACAACATTACAGATTATAACTCCAATGAACTATTTACTAGCTGTAATAACAACATTACAGATTATAACTCCAATGAACTATCTAATAGCTGTGATAACAACATTACGGATTATAACTCCAATGAACTATCTACTAGCTGTGATAACAACATTACAGATTATAACTGCAATGAACTATCTAATAGCTGTAATAACAACATTACAGATTATAACTCCAATGAACTATCTAATAGCTGTGATAACAACATTACGGATTATAACTCCAATGAACTATCTACTAGCTGTGATAACAACATTACAGATTATAACTCCAATGAACTATTTACTAGCTGTAATAACAACATTACAGATTATAACTCCAATGAACTATCTAATAGCTGTGATAACAACATTACGGATTATAACTCCAATGAACTATCTACTAGCTGTGATAACAAAATTACAGATTATAACTGCAATGAACTATCTAATAGCTGTGATAACAACATTACAGATTATAACTGCAATGAACTATCTAATAGCTGTGATAACAACATTACAGATTATAACTCCAATGAACTATTTACTAGCTGTAATAACAACATTAAAGATTATAACTCCAATTAACTATCTACTAGCTGTGATAACAACATTAAAGATTATAACTCCAATGAACTATCTACTAGCTGTGATAACAACATTAAAGATTATAACTCCAATGAACTATTTACTAGCTGTAATAACAACATTAAAGATTATAACTCCAATGAACTATTTACTAGCTGTGATAACAAGTTGGAAGATTGTAACTTCAATGAACAATTATTATAATTATTATAATTATAATTTTCTCTAAAACAGTGGGGTTAGTTAGTAATCAATTTGTGCTCATTTGCCATATCTATCTTTTATGAAGTGAATGCTTTTCAAGTGTATTTAGTTGTTTAAAAGTGTGTCTATTTGTTATATTGTATGTATAATTGTTATTGTAACTTGATTATTTATACTTTTTATGTATTTCTATTTTCGGGGACCGTCTGAAAACGGCCATTGGCTGAGGACGGTTCCTTGGTAAAATGAAATTATTGTGATTAGTATTTGTTTGATTATTATAAGTATTATACTTGCTATCGTTATCATTATAATTTGTATTGTTATTATCTGTATTGTTGGCATCATTATTATTATCATTAATGTTTTTATTGTTGTTATTATTATTATTACTACTACTATTATCAATAGTATTATAAGGTTGAGTATCTGTCGTCAGGAGTCATGATAATGATAATAATAACAATTATTATCATTATTAGAATTTTCTTCAAAAACAGTGGGGTTAGTTAGTAATCAATTTGTGCTCATTTCCCATACCTATCTTTTTATGATGTGAATGCTTTTCAAGTGTATTTAGTTGTTAAAAAGTGTGTGTATTTGTTATATTGTATGTATAATTGTTATTGTAACTTGATTGTTTATACTTTTTATGTATTTTTTATTTCAGGGACCGTCCGAAAACAGCCATTGGCTGAGGACGGTTCCTTGGTGAAATGACATTATTATTGTTCTTATTGTTTGTTTGATTATTATTGGTATTAAGATTAATATTGTTATCATTATCATTTGTATTGTTATTATTTGTACTGTTGGCATCATCATTATTATTATCATTGTTGTTATAGTTGTTATTATTATTATTATTATTACTATTATCAATAGTATTATTAGGTAGACTATCTGTCGTCAGGAGTCATAATAATAATAATGATATTGATAATGATAATGATGATGATAATAATAACAATTATTATAATTATTACAATTTTCTTTAAAACAGTGAGGTTAGTTACTAATCAATTTGTCCTCATTTTCCATATCTATCTTGTTATGATGTGAATGCTTTTCATGTGTATTTAGTTCTTAAAAGGTGTGTCTTTGTAATATTGTATGTATAATTTATGTTGTTTTTAAGTCTTTAGAGGCAACATCTGCCATTTCAATTATTGAGCAATGTTTAAAAAATATTCAAGATTGGTCTTCATTAAATATGTTGTGTTTAAATGAAAGAAAGACTGAAGTAATTCATGTATCCTCCCGTTATCGACACACTGCATCCCTTGATGTGGCGTTCAATGATAACACGTTGAATAAGGTAGATTGCATTCGTAATCTTGGGGTAATGTTTGATAAGAATTTGTTAATGGTTAATCATATTAATAAAGTCTGTCAATGTGCCTCATTATCATTGTTTAGAATTGGTGAAATTAGACAATACTTAAATGAAAATATGACTGTTAAACTTGTACATGCTTTTATTTCATGTTATCTTGATTATTGTAATAGTCTTTTTTACAATTTTCCTGATACTCAGTTGAATCGCCTTCAAAAAATACAAAACTCTGCGGCTCGGCTAGTACCTAGGTCTCGAGTAAATGAGCATATTACTCCTATTTTAAAAAGATTACATTGGTTACCTGTCAAGGCTCGTATTGAGTTTAACATTCTTGTACGTATATATAAGTGTCTCCATAATATGGCACCAGCATATTTGATGGAATTAATTGTAGAATATAACCAGGCAGAACTTTGCGTTCTCAGGATAACTCTGTTTTAATTGTTCCTAAAAACATTCACTAAATCATATGGTGCTCGATCTTTTCAAGCGGCAAGTGCAGAATTGTGGAACAGAACACCAAGTCATATTAATTATCTGGGTCATTGTTAAAATTTATGACAAGCTTGAAAACTCACTTGTTCCATTGTTACTTTCCTTGATATTCAATGTTTGTGTAATTAAGAATGTATTACATGTAGTATAATAATTATTTATGATTCAATGAAAGGTGTTATTTTGGGATTGTGAACTCTGGGTATATATGAGGTGAAGTCCAGCATGGCTGTTAGGGTTAGGCTTAGGCCTATATGTCTTATTAGAGCTCCTTGTGAATGATATGCTTGGTTAGACTTGCCTTTGGGTAACTTCTGCCGGGTAAACAGGGCAATAAGATCAGGCACCTGTCCCCGGTAGGGCTAGATTAGTCACATAACATGCTGTACTTGATTTCATTTTATTATATTTTATGTACATGTTCACTCTTCTGGGATATCACCTTTCAGTTATACTTGATAGTAATTAATACGCAGTAGTATGCTGAACCTTTCTTTCTTCTATTTCAATTTCTTACAGCGCATAGAGACATATGTGATATGCGCGTTATAAATACCTTATTATTATTATTATTATTACTTGTTATTGTAACTTGTATTGTTTATACTTTTTATGTATTATCATCATCTATCTTTTATAATGTGAATGCTTGTCAAGTGTATTTAGTTGTTAAAAAGTGTGTGTCTTTGTTATATTGTATGTATAATTGTTATTGTAATTGATTGTTTATACTTTTTATGTATTTTTTTATTTCAGGGACCGTCCAAAAATAGCCATTTGCTGAGGACGGTTCCTTGGTGAAATGACATTATTAATGTGCTTATTGTTTGTTTGATTATTATTGGTATTAAGAATTAGATTACTATTGTTATCATTATCATTTGTATTGTTATTATTTGTATTGTTGGCATCATCATTATTATTATCATTATTGTTGTTATTATTGTTATTATTGTTACTATTATTATTACTATTATCAATAGTATTATTAGGTTGACTATCTGTTGTCAGGAGTCATAATAATAATGATAATAATATTGATAATGATAATGATGATGATAATAATAACAATTATTATCATTATTAGAATTTTCTTTAAAACAGTGAGGTTAGTTACTAATCAATTTTTGCTCATTTCCCATATCTATCTTATATGATGTGAATGCTTTTCAAGTGTATTTAGTTGTTAAAAAGTATGTGTCTTTGTTATATTGTATGTATAATTGTGATTGTAACTTGATTGTTTATACTTTTTATTATTTTTTTATTTCAGGGACCGTCCGAAAACAGCCATTGGCGGAGGACGGTTCCTTAATGAAATGAAAACAAATTGTTTTAAATAACATATTCATAACAATTTCATATTCTGTAGAATTTGTATTTCGTAATGGTTGCGTTATTTTTTCTTTAACATGTTAAATACTTACTTTGGGGATGTTGGTACTCTTTATAAAATCAGAATATCCATGATCTGAAACATTTAAATGCAATCAAATAAAATGTAATGATACTAATTTGAATTAAAAATTTGTGTGTCTTCGTGTGTGTATGTTTGTGTATGCGCGTGTGTATGTGTGTGTGGGGGGTGTGTGTGTGTGCGTGGGTATGTGTGTGTGTGTGTGTGTGAGTATGTGTGAGTTTGTGTGCATGTGCGTCTGCACGCACATACCTATAGGAAATTAATATTGATTAGTGTTGTAAACTAGTTATAAACACGTGCCCATACATTATTCAACAAGAAAAATAAACTGATAATATAACTTACGCCATACTCAGAAATTAAATAAAAACAACGGCATATTTTTTTAGTCAATAGTCATATTTTTGCTTCATTGAGTGTGTCGTGTATGTGTATGATAATATATTAGATCGCGACTTACCAACGCGATGTCTTCTTTTCACAATGCTCCAATGAATTTAAATGTAGAAAATGAATTAAATACAAACAATTAATAAAGTCGACTCTGGACCTCGGTCATGAATGATTACTCGTTCAACAAGCAACATTGATCAACGCGTCTGTTGTTTGGTTCGAATCAAACGGTATTTTTACATGGAAATGAACCTTGGTATTCCCCATATCCAGGGCAGTCGATCAGTCAGTGCATAAACATTGTAATTACTGGCCCAGTTACAAATATGTTTCGACATAGAAGTACCATGGGGGTAAATTTTGTCATTAAAATGATTTTGTTTTCATAAAATGCATAATTGTAGCAAAATAACGATAATAATGATAATCAAAATCATACTTCTAACAATATATTTTTGACTCTAATTTCAAAAATGTATTCACATGGGAGTGGGTATACCCCCTTCCAAAACTTCTCCAAACTAGTATGTACATTCTTGTACGGTGTGTGCGCGTTGTTAAATTTGTGTTGGTGCGTGTGTTAGTGTGTGTAAGTTCGTTTGTGTTTGTTTATTGGTCTAATCATGAGGGAGATGATTTAAGTCATGCTTTCTAACATTTTATATATCAAATTTCCTTCCAAGTTATGCACCAGATTACATTATTTCGAGTGAAAATTGCAAAAGCTCCCTATCGAGGGAGGGGAGGATACCCCCTCCCACACCACCCCCCCCCCCCCCCCCCCCCCCCCATTTTTCAAACCAGATCTACCGCAGTACACATTGGTATTCCCCATATCCAAGGCAGTCAGTGCATACAAATTGTAATTACTGGCCCAGTCCTTTTTTAGTTTTCGTTATTTTGTTGTGTGACGTGTATGAAAATATAATCTGGTGACTTACCAACGCGATGTCCTCTTTACACAATGTTCCAAATAAATACAATTGTAGAAGAGGAAGTAAATACAAAGAAAAATCGTCAATGAATAAAACCTTGTTCATCAATCAGCATCGATCAACGCGTCTGTTGTTTGATTCGAATCGAAGTGTATTTTTACATGGAAGGAAATAAGCATAATGATTTTATAGGGATTTAGCACCATTGTCCAAATCTTCCAAACTTACCTACTCTATACCTTGTCACATTCGTATTAACAATAAAAGCACGGGACAGGTTTCTATTTTCCAAATTTCATTTCGTTCAGTAGTGTATTTACGATCAAAGTGTTTTGATGTTAAGCTGTCTACTCGATTTAGATTCTATGGAAAGTTAATGTTAAAGCAAAATCAATCAGTCCTGAACGATTTAATTGTATATGGAGGTTATCATGGTATTCTCCAAATCCAGGGCAGCTAGGACTTTATTTTGCTCCAAACATCCCCTCCTTCTATAAATAAATAAGCTACGTGTACCCGATGTATACGATTATGTGTCTGCGCGAATGAAATGAATAATTACGACACGGGCGTCGATCTGTCATTGATACCCATTGATCAGGGGGGGATGATCCATTCATCCATCCCCCCCTGATGAATGGGTATTACGTAAGTATCGACGCCCATGAATTACGGTAAAAACCCTAACATATGTTTTCTTCCTTTTCTTGCCAGCAATTATATTATAAATAATAAGGGAGTTGTCACACATCACCGGATAGCGTAAACGGATGCCCGACGGATAGAACATTTGGCAAAAAAGGTATCCGGTGGTTAAAGTCTTAGTAATCAATCCACTAAAAAGTAGCACTAAAAAAATACATAATTTGGAAATAAATCATCATACTACATTAAATTAGGTGTTCATCAGTCAAACGTACGCGTGTGAGAACGCAAACGTTCGGCGCTTATAGGGAACTTACGGTTCCGTAAGCTCGGGGTATAATTGCATTGCATATGAACGCTTTGCAAGATGATAGGCAGCTATTGAATTCAAATAATGGTTCTACCATAAGAGTTGTTATTTGCGTGGTTAAGCACCTTGCACAATGTTCTAAATATACATCCATTATTTGCATTCAAATAATGGTACTACCATAAGAGTTGTTATTTGCGTGGTGGTCCCCTTTAAAAACCTACGCCACGAAAAAATCGCAATCCCAAATGATAATATGTTGGGGAATTCCAGAGGCATTCACATTATACTACAGTATATCATTACGTTATTCGTATATTTAGAACATTGTGCAAGGTGCTTAACCGCATCCGTTTAGCCGTTCTATTTTCATGTAAATGCACTGCACATCTATTGGTTGATTATACTGTTGCTGATCGCTGCTGACCATTGTTATGCAGATACCTCTATAATTCTATGTATCTATTGGTTATTGTTGGTCACGGTCACGAAGGCCTCGGCCAATCTTCGCCATTATTGCAATGGGTGCAGCAGCGCGCCGCGACTGAGCTGACGGGATGATGCAATGTGCATGATCGTATAATATACCGGTGCAAATATTTTTGGGGTACACAAATCGCATGTTTCTTAATCAACATGGATGTCCAACATATCGAACGCTCTCAGTGGAAAGACGGAGGCAACAAAGGTGAGATAATCATTTTTGTGTTCATATTTGACATTATTTCTATCCTGTCAGTATTCGTGAATATTCAACACATCATTTAAATAAGATTGTTGTCTTTCAAACGTAGCTTAGGTCTTGTTTTTCGTTGAAAAAATTATTTTTTGGACACTCAAAACATGGATATTTGTATGTAATAAATGGTTATGTGTCATTTAGTAATCTTACTTTTTTCCTTATATGCATGATTAAAGAAAATACTTGGAAAGATGGTAAGAATCAATTAAGAAATTACAACTTTGTAGACCCATAAATAAAGTTTCATGTATTGTTTAATATTGTCCTGTAAGAGATAATTAAAGGACAATTTTGTGATATGAAAAACATGAGAGATGATTTATGGACAAAATTAATAATCAATATTAATTGAAAATTATATGAAATGGATCCAATAATTGTTTCAGTTTCTTGTACACCTGCCCGTGGAATGCCCACAGATGAAAATAGTATGTTTTCCTATTTTGCTATTGTATATTGAGCGTCCATCGACTAATACGAGGTAATCGGGAACATATTTCTGAATGTTATAATAAAACTATGAGAATATCGAACAATTAAAAATATCTCCACGATCATATGGAAACGTTAATAAAGTAAAAAATTAACCCTGTTTATTCTCCTTTTACAATAAGTCAAAGAAAGATGTACAAAAGAAATGTGAATGTCCCCAAGTTATATTCGTTGAATTTGAGAAATGTTATGGTTTTGAAATGCGCTATAAAAGAAACATTTATTGTTATTATTATCATTATCACTATAACATTTCTTTCATATTTTTCATGTTCCTCTAGACCCTACTCATGAAAGTGACTTCACGTGTGATGATTTCATTACCATGATGGCTGGTCATGTCGGAAGACTCGGGTTGAAGAATTCAGGTAATTCATTAAACTGTGTCTTATATTGCTCTACAAAGAGCGCTTTTTTATATTAAGACATGAAACAGAAAGCTTCGGTTATGCAGTTTTCACGTATATTTCTGGGACACAATAAGCCTGAAATAACAAGTGTAAAGCGTACTTGTACATGTAAATATAAAAGTGATCCATTATCTTCATGAGACTTTTCCAAAGTGATATTTGAGATTCCATGATTATGGAATTACACGTTTTAAAAATGCCAACCCATTTCATTCGCCTTTTACAATAAGCCAAACAACGGGGAACAAGAGAAATGTGAATGCTCCAAGAAAATTGTATGAAGTTAATAGATCTTTTTAAAGTAGTAATAATTGTTTTCCTATTTTACATGTTCGTCTATAAGCTATATTTATGATAGTAACTTTACATGTCTTGTGTTGCTTTAGCAATAAGTTACTTAGTATAGGTTT
>JBAMJV010006360.1:0-10000 GCA_037951105.1 Echinarachnius parma | reverse complement strand
ATGTGCCCTCAAAGATTATATGTATTACTCAACCAAAAACGCATCTTGGATTAATTGCTCTTCGTGAAAAATTATCAATGTATTATTAATTTTATCACATTTCACGCGTTCCTCTTTAGGCTCTATGTATGGACAATATCTAGATGACGTCATAGGCGATGAGTTACAGACTATGAAAGCAGTCAACATCGGAAAAGAGAAGGTGAAGGATTCAGGTAAGATTTGTATTGATCTGATATCACTTAGAGGGATACCGTAGAACACCATCGTCAAGCACCCCCAAGCACCTATACGCATCTTGCTTTAAAAGACGTTTCCATGAGATTCACCTCCATTATTATCCTCATGAATATTCCTCACCATTATTTGCATTCTTGATTAAAGTTTCCCATTTGGACAGAGAGCGGGCGCTCTTTAAAAGCAAGATGCATATAGGTGCTTGGGGGTGCTTGACGATGGTGTTCTACGGTAGTACAGTCTGGGTCAAACAGAATTATAATTATACATATGTGCAAATTATCCTTAAAAACTAACAGTTCAGGTTCAAGGATGCTTGAATGCTAGTAAAAAATAATACACGGTTAAGTTACAGGGCTTTTTGTTTTGTTTTCAGTGGTATTTATTTTCTTCATTCCTTACATACAAGCAATAACATAGTAATAAATACATACAATAATCATCAGATTAACATATAGTGTACGGCATTTGATTTCACATTTAGATAAAATACAAATTAACTTTTACATCAAATAAAGATATATGACCATTTTGAATTATTACAAAATAATTTACAATATAAATCAGCATGAAATGAAGAAAGAATGATGTATATCATTTTGTAAAAGGGGGAAAATAAAAGAGGACAAATCATTGCCCCCCACACCCACCCCCCCCCCCCCCCCCATAGACAAACCACATACAAACACTTACATACACAGAGACACCCACACATACATCTACAGATAACATGCCTACACCCGAACAAATTTACCATCTTGTGAGGATTTCGACCGTTATACCAGTCATGTTTACTTCATCGCTTCTATTTCGCCTTCCCTATTATGCTCTGCACGAAGCTATACTAAATTGTCCAACTTTCTAAAATGATAATTAATAATGTACCTCGGTCCCCTGCTAATTTCTTCGACTCCTCTCTATGTTTTAGTAATCTGTTCTTAATTTTCAAACGAGTTGGTGGTTTATTTTTGTTTTAACTATAAATAAATATCATATATTTTAATATCAAAATAGTAAAATGATTTAATAACAGTTCCTTCCCTATGTTTAACTCAACTATTCCTACATGGATACCTTTCCAATCTTTATTTGTAATCTCTTATGAATTAAATGAATTCCCACACTCTTCCCAGATTGGTTTTACTTTCTCACAAAGACAGAATAAATGCTCATAAGTTTCTTCATATTTACTACAAAATGAACATAACTAACTAATAACCATTTTAAATGTATACTTGAAATTCTCTTAGCTTACTATTCAAAATGCATTTAAGAAGTCTTAAGAATATTAATTGTATATCTTTCCCATTGATATTATAAATCTGTTCTAAATTTCGTTCTGCATATTATTTTTCTACTCTTATTTAAAGGGACAGTTGAGTGTTGGTATAGCGGGTCACTTCACAAATTATTGAAGGAAAAACTGACCGTCAAATTTGAAAGAACATACAATTTTAATGACAGAATAAATGTTATTGAACAAAATCGGTTCATGAAACGGCTGAAATATCTATATATACATTTTAAAATTCTTCACCAGGGGATATCTTGACTTTTTAGAAAAAAATGTTTAAATGCTTAAACACTACTGTGAAAAAAATCTGAAAAGGTTTTTAGAAAGTTGTTGATGATATATCTATTGGATCATTATTTTAACAAAACATTCAATGCACAATTTTGTATGACAAATTGCTAAATCAAATTACGTTTTTTTAGAGAGCGCCCTCTTGAGTTGTAACAGCTATTTTTTAATGATAACAGGGGTTTTACTTAGTCGTTTGTAATTGTGCATACTCTTCGAGCATGGTGAAGATATAACTATTATTTTGTACCGTAATGGTGCAGGTTTTGTTTACCCACTGAACTATCCATTTAATAAAAATGCATGTATGAATTTTGAGGTTATTTGATCTAACAAAATAATATATCTGTATCTATATTTCAGTGGGTATTTTTATCTTAAAACATTTTCCATGAAGCGGGGATGCCAAGAAAAAAATTACGTTGTATTTTAATAATTTCTAAAGCATTTAAACCCCTCTTTGAAATTCCTCATTTGATTTTTTTTTTTTTCAATAGTTGCTCATCGAAAGGAACATGACCATCAATATAATCAAATATATTATTATAAATAATCTCATTCCTTTTAGAAGTGTTTTTTGTTAACAAAAACATTTTCATGGCCATTAAAGCGTCCAACATATCTCTATAAAATACTGTTAATAGTAAATCAGATATACCTATGGTCGCATTTTTATAAAATATCAAAATTCCTAACAAATCTTTAGTAAAATAATTTAAATAATGTTTCCATCCCATTTTTGCATCCCCCGTTAAAAGTAGCTTTACCTACATAATCCTCTGCACTTAAATACATAAATGAAAGTCTGTTTATAGTCTAAGTCCACCTCTACAATAATCCAAGGACATAAGATTTCTTTTAATCTTATCTTTTCCATTCCACAAAAAGTCTAAAACCAATTTATCAAATTCTTGAAATACCCAATTTGGTACTGGTGTCAGTGCCGATACATAAATCAATTTTGAATAAATAAACGTTTTTATCAATTGGGTTTTCCCCAGTAATGTCAAATCCTTTGTTACCACCATGACAGCAACTTTTTTTAATTCCACAACGCGCGCAGTTATCGCCGCGTGACTTCATGAGTTTTATTATTGAAGTCTCGCGCAACATTTGAGACCAAATTTGCGACGACCTGGTATACCGTGTGTGATTTGTGTACAAATCCACTGGAAATTGATTTTTTGAAGGACCTGGGCTGGGCGCTCTAAACTTACTTTACCTGCTATATTATATATTTAATTCATATTATACGTATAATGTAGATTTTCAATCTTTATTGTGCTTTTTACGTTCTACGTATTGTATATTTCGATGTATATGAATGTTTTATGGCCAATAAAGACGAATACAACAACAACAACAACAACAACAACAGCAACAAATAAATGCTGATATTCGGTGTCGTTTAACAGATATTGTAAACTATTTGTTGTTGGTCAAAACGGCTGCCATGTTGGACGCCATCTTGAATTTAAGGATGATCGCAAACAAATGTTTTGAGATACACCTCTGAAATATTTGTTCCCACTAAAATTACTTGCAAATAAAATTGGTTCCCAGGAATCCCCACCCCAGCGCTTCCCAAATTTGTTAACATAAATGTGCTTATTCTAATTTGCTTGTATGTTCTGATCCAAAGCATATTATAATCATGATTATGATGTTGATTTCTATCCTCATCATTATTATTATCAATATTATTATTATTATGGAGAAGATAATGTTGATGATGATGATGATGGTAGTAATGATGCCGGTTGCAAAGATGACATCTACAATAATGTTGATGTTATCAATGATGATTTATATATGATAATAATTGGATACAGTATACTGTGAATGATTATTATAATCAGTGACGTAGTGTGATCTGATTGATTGAGGGATTCGCAAATTATTTGGGCGCGCTTAACAAACTCCAAAGTAAAGAAATATATAAAATACAATATTTCTTAATTTTTAACAAATGTTCCCCTTGTGTTTTTATTGTTGTTGTTTTTTTTTTATTTGGAGGCACAACCCCCTCGTGCCCCCCCCCCCCCCCCCCCCCCCCTGTAGCTACGCCACTGATCATAATGATTAATGGTCTCATTGGTCTGTAAACAACGAGACGCTTATTAATATAACGCCTTTTAATTTGTTTGTGTGTTTATGTTTCTATTTTACAGAATCTGGTTCATCGCCGGGTGGAAATAAAAAGCATCGCATGCGGTCGGGCATAGTTCAACCCTCCTTGCGGCTCAACGAAGATCAGGGATTGGGTCATCTTAGACTTTATGGTGAAACCATTTTCTTCAAACCTAAACAATTTGCATCCTGTTTGATTGAATTAATTGATACAAGATTCACCTTAACTAGGTTCGATTATACGTACATGAACGTAGCCAACAATGTAATGGGATCTAACAGTAGCGATTGCATCAAGTGGAATATTTATGACACCTGCATGGGGGGATCTAACAGATGCAATAGGAGCAAGTTGGAACACTTTTATAAGTATTTTAGGAGATCTATTAGCTGCGAGATGAGCAAGCTGAGATACTTTAATAACTATATTGGGAGAACATATAGCTGCAGCAGGAGCAGATTGAAACACGTTCATGTTTGATCATTTAATTCATAATCCGAAATGGAACTTAATACAATGAACATAATAATGGAAAACAAAATTCTATTTAATAACATGGGAAGAACTCCCATAAATAACAACATCATGTCACGGAACAAGATGAATATAAACAATGAACATAGGGAGACAGCTAGAAAGAGCAAATTGTACTTATTCTATGCTGCCACCGAGTTCATGTTTAAATATAAAGATACAAACATTATGGAGAAAAGGAAACGGTCTGAACTAAAATCAAAATTGTACAACTATAACTATTGTAGTAATGTGCTATATACTTGCTGTGATAAAAGCACGTCAAAACAGTATAACTTCAATGAGCTTCACAATAGCCACAGTAAGAGTACGTTGAAATTTTATAATTGTAATGAGCTACACACGAGTTGTACACGATGGACCAACGTTGGCATGCTACCTGGGCTCCCGTATCCCATCCATTCCAATTTTCATTCTCTCATACCAAATATTCATTCTCCCATATCACATTTTCATTCTCTCATATCCAATCTCCATTGCCACAATACTTTGGATACATGTGATATTGAAATATCAAACTTGTTCTATACAAGTAAGACTTTGAATACATGTGATATTGAAATATCCAACCCACTTCATACGAGTAAGACTTTAAACACGTGTGATATTGAAATATCTAACCCACTTCATACGAGTAAGACTTTAAACACGTGTGATATTGAAATATCTAACCCGCTCCATACGAGTAAGACTTTGAATAGGCCTACATGTGATATTGGAATATCTAACCCGCTTCATACGAGTAAGACTTTGAACACATGTGATATTGAAATATCAAAGCTGCTTCATAGGAGTAAGACTTTGAATACATATGATATTGAGATATCCAAACCGCTTCATACGAGTAAGACTTTTAATAATTGTAATAACTATGCTGAGAAATCTAGTAACTGCGATATTGAGGTGTATCCGTCTAAGGATTTATACAGTTATAAAGAAATTGAAATTGCTAACAATCTCCATTGCC
The DNA here is from genome assembly GCA_037951105.1 of Echinarachnius parma. NCBI lineage: Eukaryota > Metazoa > Echinodermata > Echinoidea > Clypeasteroida > Echinarachniidae > Echinarachnius > Echinarachnius parma. The sequence continues at coordinate 4,549 of JBAMJV010006360.1, read as the reverse complement.
ACAATACTTTGGATACATGTGATATTGAAATATCTAACCCACTTCATACGAGTAAGACTTTGAACACGTGTGATATTGAAATATCTAACCCACTTCATACGAGTAAGACTTTAAACACGTGTGATATTGAAATATCTAACCCGCTCCATACGAGTAAGACTTTGAATAGGCCTACATGTGATATTGAAATATCTAACCCGCTTCATACGAGTAAGACTTTGAATACATATGATATTGAGATATCCAAACCGCTTCATACGAGTAAGACTTTTAATAATTGTAATAACTATGCTGAGAAATCTAATAACTGCGATATTGAGGTGTATCCGTCTAAGGATTTATACAGTCATAACGAAATTGAAATTGCTAACAATAGTAGTACTTTTTTGTCCCAAACAGGCGGTAGTATTCAAGAGGTTGAAACAATCTTGTATCCTTCTTTGGGGGAAATACAGAAACTGGGAGATATAGGCGATAACGATCAATCAAAATACATGAACGTCTACGATAACATCCCTTTGAATAAGATATATAAATTTTGAAACAGAAACCATCAACTAAACGAATAATTTTGATAGGATATCAATATATTTGTTAACAAGATATAATTTTGCGGGTCTGAACTGTACTACATGACCAGGGTTGATAATAATGAAACGTTTAGAAGCTGTTCTGCATTATGCCCTTACAAATACTTTATACTTTTAATATAGTAACTATTATTGTTATTATTATTATTAGTAGTAGTAGTAGTACTATCGTTATCATTATTATCATTATTTCTATTATTATTATTATCATTATTATTGTTTATATTGTTTGTATTATTATTTTATTATTATTATTATTATTATTATTATTGTTATTATTATTATTATTGTTATTATTATTATTATTATTATTATTATTATTATTATTTTTTAATATTGTTATCATTTGTATTGTTATTTTTTTGTATAATTGTCATCATTATTATTATCACTATTATTATTACTATTATTGATACTATTATTACTATTTTTATCATTATCAGTATTCTTATTATTATTATTATTACAATTATTATTCACATTATTATTATTATTATTAATATTAATATAACCTAATATTCATATATTAATGATAATATGTATATATTTATATTAATATCGATAATTGTGGTATAAATGCTATAAATATCAATATTGATATTATTATTTTATAGCGAATTATAAAGGGATCTAGTAACTCTGTTAACATTTCCAAAATGTGATAAAAGGTTGGTACGTGTGTATTTCTGTGATAAATGAATGTCATTATGACCAAGTAAATAAGCGTAATTGTAAATTGATATTCGCTACCGCATTGCATTAACTTTGAACACAATTATAAGTATCCAATGGATAATTTTAAATCTTAACACTCCAATCAAACATATCTTTATAATGGAAGAGACATTTGGAAAACCGAAAGCTGTTCCATGCTTCTATAGGTAACGAGTATACAATGATATATGTTATACCAGCTAGATTTTAAAGTAAGTTCGGAGGATTTTGACAATGTTACTAGATCCCTTTAACTTGTTTAATATGTTTAAAAGGCTGTATGCAGGTGTCAAATGCATTTACGTTGACAATAAGAATATATACTCTGTAGTTAATGTATACTAAAGTTAATACTAAAGTTAATAAGGAATTAATTGTTGTGACTTGACGCCTTTTTATTATAAGGTTATTTAGTTGTTAATAATGTTGTATATTTGTTATATATTATGTATAGTTGTTATTGTACTTGATTGTTTATACTTTTGATGTATTTCTTTTATATCAGGGACTGTCTGAAAACAGCCATTGGCTGAGGACGGTTCCTTGGTGAAATGAAATGTAAATAAATTGTAAAAATACAAAATAAATAGTAATATTCATATTCTGTCAAACTTGTATTTCGTAGTGATTACGTTTATTTTTCTTTAACATGTTAAATACTTACTTTGGGGATGTTGGTACTCTTTATAAAATCAGAAAATCCATGATCTCGAACATTTAAATGAAATAAAATAAGAACTAAATCGAACACACTTTATCCCTCTTAACCTGAGTTACAGGTTAAGTGTATCTGTATTTAAACACTGAAAACAAATATGCAATCTTCATTATCATCAACCTCATTATTATCATTACATTTTAAGCTATGATAATAATGATGGTAAAGATGTATCAGACATCGTTGCTCAATATAATAATAGTAATTTGAATAATAACTTTGTGTGTTTTTTGTTGTGTGTGTGTGTGCGCGTGTGTGTGTGTATGTGAGTATGTGTGTGTGTGTGGGCGTGTGTTTGTTTGTCCGACCATTCGTAGCTATATGCCCCTGAGCAGAAATGGCCAAGGTGAAAGGGTTTTGATAAGTTGGAAAGGATAAGAAATAATAACGGAAGAGGAGCAACACAAGAGGATCAGTTGTGGAGGAGGATGTTGGTCCTTGTTGGATATGGAGTTAGGAAAAGGGGAATACTCATCAGAAGTTGTGTATTACATGGAAATAGACGCTGTGGCGTGGCTGGTGTAACATCCACACTTAGAAATAAGGGATCCATTAGGGTGCAAAACACTGCTACAATAACAGCACCCATAAGGGTCAATTAATGATGTGATGTTTGTGTGCACCCCGTAGGGCGAAGACCCAAAGTTTGGGTGCAAACTTGATTTTGTAGCAGCGATTTGCAAATGTTAACCTTTATCTCTTCGTATGTAGGAGGATGCACAGAATTTGGAAAACATTATACTCTTATTCTCTTTACTCTTTATTTTGTATTAAAATAATATTCTATGGTTTTGTGACAACTATTATTTGGATCTATATACAGCCTTGGAAAAAAGACCAAGCACTTTTTGATCAATTTGTACGAAGTTTTATGCTATTTTGTCCATTTTATAATTTGTTTTTTTTTAATAGTTAATGACATACCAAAAAGGGGTATAGTCAATGGTTTTAGTGATGCCTACCACATATTTTCTGCCTTCAATTTTATTAAAAATTGTATGGATTTTGTCCATTCCTTTCATGTACATTAAAGGTATGGGTTTATATACATTTTTTTAATACAAAGTGCAAAATTTGTTGACTTTGTTTCCTGTAAGTTGTGATTATATCATAGACATGTCTCCCCAGTTCCTAGTGTAACTTGTCTTAGCAACTTGATTCTTGGTGAGAGTTGCCAAGTGGCATAAAACTCTGTTGGAGAAGCAAATAATAATTGGATGCTGATTGCCTGTGCTTTAGCAGTATACCGGGATATAGTCTATCTTCACCTGGTCTTACTTCTTCGATAAGAGCGATTTACTGTCGTTTGGCAACTCTAATCAATAATTAATTTACTAATAAGCAAGCCCTACAAAGAATGGAAAGACATTTCTATGATATAAGCACTACTTGCAGAAAATAATCTTTAAATTATCCACTATGCATTGAAAACGTGTGTATAAAACCCATACTTTTTTAATGGTAAAAATCCATGCTAATATTCGTGAAATGTTTTCTTAAAATTCAAGATATCAAATCTGTTGTAGGCATTCCTAATCCCATTGACATTTTATGAACCTGCGTTTCTTTAAAATGAAATTAAAGTGACAAAATAGTGTACACATCTAAAAAAAATTAGCAAAAAGTGCTTGGTTTAATAATTTGTTCCAAGGAATTATATATTACATATTTATCTATTTATCTATCTATCCATCCATCCATCTATCTATCTATCTATCTATCTATCTATCTATCTATCTATCTATCTATCTATCTATCTATCTATCTATCTATCTATCTTTCTATCTTTCTATCTTTCTATCTTTCTATCTTTCTATCTATCTATCTATCTATCTATCTATCTATCTATCTATCTTTATATCTTTATATCTTTATATCTATCTATCTATTTATCTATCTATATATCTATCTATCTATATATCTATCTATCTATCTATCTATCTATCTATCTATCTATCTATCTATCTATATATCTATCTATCTATCTATCTATCTATCTTTCTATCTACATATCTATCTATATATTTATCTATCTATCTATATATCTGTATGGTTCTCTATAAAGTTATGTATATATATCAATCTTCTTCTTCTTCTTCTTCTTCTTCTTCTTCTTCTTCTTCTTCTTCTTCTTCTTCTTCTTCTTCTTCTTCTTCTTCTTCTTCTTCTTCTTCTTCTTCTTCCTCCATCTTCTTGTTTATGTATATTTTGTTGTAATCATACGTGCTCACACAGAAGCATAGCAATACTTAGACAGCAAAATCCACCTCGTTTTGGGGAGTCCTTTAATATATGACGTCATACTATCGACCCCTCTGAAGTTTTCTTCGGTCTAAGAAATACTATCCTTTTAAAATATTTTCAGCAGTTACATTATATCTTCACAAAGTCATGAACAAAACAATGTTGTTCCACAGTGATTATGTTCACTGTGACTGTATACAGGCGGATTCACACTGACCAAAGTATAGGCGTTATTTTTGTTCTCGTTACTAAAGTTTGCAAGAACCCAAATTTTCCCAAAACA
>JBAMJV010006359.1:0-101838 GCA_037951105.1 Echinarachnius parma | reverse complement strand
TGTTCTTTTGATCGGACCAATACAATGCTCGATCATGAATAGTTTAGTCCACGATGCGCCACTCAACCGTGCCTTTGAGCATTACTGCATTGTTGAACCGTTTGAAAATACTTGCCTGCCCGAAATTGTAACACGTTTGGCTTTCATTGGAATTTTAATAGACACAAAGTCCTGTAAACGTGGTTATTGAATTTGCTGGCTCTGCATGACCGGCTATTATGAATGACACATGCAGTGATCACAATGCAGTGGCACCGGATTCAAGCCTACTCAAGAAATTGAGCAAAGTGAGGGTGCTACGTAAGGGTCTCATGATTGTGTGCAGTAAATTTAATTATTTCCTCAGAGTTAATGACATTAGAAAAATCTCTTAGAAATCAACCAAAGAGAGTCAAATCCTGAAAATATTCAAGCACATCCCTAGATTTATTTCCAATATACTGTATTTTGTTTAAACTCGTCCGGAATTATCCTTTAATACACACTTAATCTACAAATGTCTTTTCGTTTCGTTTTGTTTCCCCCCTTTCTCTGTCTCATTTGTTCCTTCTTTAATGTCCTCCCAGATCGTTCACAGATCTGTCATTGGTATAAAGATGATCCCAGAATCTACGCGTTAAGTTAACAATGGAATTATTGTTGGAGAAACACGTCTTTCGGTGGACAATATAGAAGTCACATTAATACACATTATAATGTTCTCATTTTTCTTATTTTATATGTTACATATAGTACATTACTCTCAACTCTAGAAATTGTTCTCAATCTGTCCTTTTAATTCAAATACAGGGGAAACTTACCAGCGATGTATTAGATAAAGGAAAATGAGCAAAGGAAATTGAGCTTCGCGAGGACTCGAACCCGAGACCTCCGGATTAGCTGGCTGGGGATCTAAACACCGAGCTACTAATATTGATTAAGCTCTTTCGATGGCTGTACTTCCTGGAAGGGGGGGGGGGGGGGGGGGGGGGGGGTTCACAAAGATCTTAAGTTGAACTTATCTCTAAATTGGAGTTAAATATTATGGAAAGCTGTTAGCGTTTTCCAGAGGCATACAATGCTGATTCAAATCATTCATATTTTCTATCATCAAGGAGATTTCATGTTCCCTGATGTAACATTATTGAAAAGTCTAAAATACTTTCTTTTGTTTTGCTTTTGAATATATTTTATTCCAAGGCTACATATGGCTTGAATATTTGAATCTTTGTGAAACACCCCCAGGTCTATAGAACTTATGTCAATGCTTGTGCTAATCAGAAACTATATAATCTCCATTTTCTATAATTTTCCCTGCTTCGTTCAGATATCGCCCATCGGCAAGGAGGATTCCGGGACCTACACCTGTGAGGTGAGGAACGGGGTTGGGGAACAGGTCCTCCGGAGGACTGTGGACCTCACCGTAACCACGGGACCGGACGCCCAGTAGTTATCTCAACGTCACACACTATACGGTCTACTATCAGCATGATCAGTGGCTGGAAGCAAGAGAAAATAAAACACCAAGAGCTGAAGTTACCTTTAACATTTTACATGATGACATGGACCGCAGCGTAACCACGGCAACGGACTCCCAGTAGTTATAATATCTCAACGTCACACACAACATCTACTATCTACTATCAGTGGCTTGAAGCAAGAGAAAATAAAACACCAATAACTGAAGTTATACCTTTATAATTTATATAATGATGTATCGTATCTTGGGAGTTGGGACGGCTTGTATTGTCGCTTGGTCTACACCTATTTGGTCTATTGCGTCTCATTAATTTGGTCTAACGACATGATGTCTGGATCTTCCATTTCCAGAATCGAATCCTAACCCCTAATCCCAACATTGATCATGATTCCTTTTGCTTATACAAAGCCCCTAAACACTCAATTCTGATGATTTTGCTAGCAAACGAAATGGGAGTAGACCGAAAATGGGTAAAGACAAAGCGGCGAGTTACCGTCGGGACTAGACCGAAGTCCCTATTCCGACTGTTGTTTCACTGACCGCGCTCTATTTAGATGGTGGTCGCAAGAAGTCAGATTTATATATAAGAACACCCCTTTTACTCTGGTCAGACTGTCTACAACAGGCATCAATAGATGATGCAAAATCAGTTTTGAAATGTAAACAAAAATGTCAACTTGGCACCTACAAATTAAATACCACTGTGTACATTATATAATTCGTTCATAAATGTGATCAGTTGCATTAAATTACATTTTCTTGCCATGTTTTTGTATGTATCCTCTACAATATAGCTTCTTTGTTTGAACGTTATGCATTTGTATTCATCAGTAGTCTGTCTGTAATTAAGAAATGTGTTGTTATCATGTTGTATTGTATATACTAGTAGTCGTGATGAATGTAATTATATTTATTGTTTGATATAATCACTATCAATGTGTAGCATAGATTGTAGGTTAATCGTAGAAACAAAATAAAGGTAATCGTCGCGTTTTGTCAAATCAGTGACAACAAGGGGTGGGATGGGGTGTGCCCTACATTCATTTGAAGACAACAATAATACAACAAAGGTACAAAATTAAGAAATGTGTAGAGTGTGTATTTACCCTCAAGAAGTCATGCGCCCCCAGTCAGTCAGACCACGTTACCACAAAGAAATAAAGGTTGAAATTTTGCACCCATATAAGGGTGCAAAGCGCTGCTACAATAACATGTTTAAGGGTGCAATTTTGCACCTAAAAGTGGGGTCTGCACCATATGTGGTGCACAAATGCAGCACCCTTAGGGTGACAATACCCCAATTTGTGGGTGCAGAATATTGTAGCAGCGTTTTGCACCCTAAATGTACCCTTATCTCTTAGTGTGTACGCCACTGTTGTATAGGCGTCGCTCCCTGGGGAATAAAAGGGAGTAAGTACCCCACTTTCGACGAGGGGGGGGGGGGGGGGGGGGGGGAAGGCCTGTACAAATATCCCGAAAACTTTTGACTGGAAAATTTGAAGAAAAAAAAAACAAATACTTAATTCTAAACGCACATTGTAACCTTTTATTGTCAATCTTAATCCAGGACTCATGTTTGAATAGGGATCCAGTAGGATTGGAATAAATCAACAAATATTACTGTATAGCATTACATGCGACTTTATTTGGGTGCCAGAATGAAATGTTCCGACGGGAATAGTTTGACCAAAAGAGTTGTTTTCCGTAAATATTCCCAATTACAAATCATAGGAATAACTCATATCACTTGTCAAATGACTACTAGTATTTTATTAATAATTTCCCACCTTATTGTTATTGCATTAAGTATGTGTGTATTGTAATCATATACGTGTTTGTCAATATTCATTTATCATACTGCATAATTATGTATAATATATATCACTCTAGTTAATTGTGCAAATTCAATACTTTTTGTGAATATTTAATAGAAATGGTGCCTTTTGATAGAAAAAAACCCACTTTTTTGTTGATTTTTAGTAAATCCTTGTGGAAGCATTTTTGTTACAAATCGTACGCAAATTTACAACATAAGACAACAATGAATACGACTGATTTTGTTATTTTTTTGTTTAAACGCATGTATGTTTGTATGCAGTCATGTGTGAGAGAGTGTGTTTATAAAGGTGTGTAATTCTGGTTACAGTCCGTTATTCCGAAGGTTCGTTATTCCGAAGGTTCAGTTATTCCGAAGGTTCGTTATTCCGAAGGTTCGTTATTCCAAAGGTTCGTTATTCCGAAGGTTCGTTATTCCGAAGGTTCGTTATTCCGAAGGTTCGTTATTCCGAAGGTTCGTTGATCCGAAAATAAAATCGGGTTCGTTATTCCGAAGGTTCGTTATTCCGAAGGTTCGTTATTCCGAAGGTTCGTTGATCCGAAAATAAAATCGGGTTCGTTATTCCGAAAATTAAATCGGGCTTGTTATAATACTATAGTTTGTGTTTTGTTTATTTAATTTACAGCCTGCATTAAGCATACCCCTCCCCCTTTCCCTCCCTTGGCGAGACCAATCAAACATTTAAGTTTATTTGATCTCTTTATATGAAATTATAGCATTATAACAAACCCAAATTCATTTTCGGATTAACGAACCCGATTTCATTTTAGGAATAGCGAACCTTCGGAATAACGAACCCTCGGAATAACGGACCTTCGGAATAACGAACCTTCGGAATAACGAACCCGATTTCATTTTAGGAATAGCGAACCTTCGGAATAACGAACCTTCGGAATAACGAACCTTCGGAATAACGAACCTTCGGAATAACGAACCTTCGGAATAATGCAACAAATGTTCGGATTAACGAACCCTATTTCATTTTCGGATTAACGAACACTCAGGTATAGGAAATTTGCGTGTTCGGAATAACGAACCTTCGGAATAACGAACCTTCGGAATAACGAACCGCACCCGTAATTCTATGTATATTTGTTTGTGTGTGTGTGTGTGTTTGTGTGTGTGTGTGTGTGTGTGTGTGTGTGTGTGTGTGTGTGTGTGTGTGTGTGTGTGTGTGTGTGTGTGTGTGTGTGTGTGTGTGTGTGTGTGTGTGTGTGTGTGTGTGTGTGTGTGTGTGTGTGTGTGTGTGTGTGTGTGCACGTTTGTGTGTATGTGCGTTACTTTGAATATGTGTTACAGCCATAGTATATACATGCAGTATTGTATAAGGTAATATAACTCAACAAACAAATAATTGGGGGATCACAAAATGACCCAGATTTGGAAGAGGCAGAGGCGTATATCTACGATAGCAGGTGGAGGGGGGGGGGGGGGGGGGGCGGCTGGAGGCACGTGCCCATCAAATCATGGTAAAAAAGTAAAAACTTCTTTTTAATACGGCAAAATCATAACATTTATATATGGCAGATCATGTCCTCGAAAACAGTCCTTGCACAAAGATGCCAGATTGTCTTGGTCACCACCCCCCCCCCCCTACCACCATCACCACCACCCCGCTTGCTCAACTTAACTAGTGATCTTGGTAAGCAATGTAAACGGTCATAGTGAAAATATAAAGTTGCGAATTTCGCAATGTGTCACGAGTAGGTATGCAGTTAGAGGAAACCCCTTCCAAAATCTTTGCGGAATAAGCATTGTTCAATATTCTGTGTTCCGATTATATGAATTGACAACTCCAGTCATGCTCTATAATTGTGTCAATAACTAAATGACTCTTGGGTTCACGTTGAATTATGTACCCTCTGTTGATCCTTCGACCATGATATAGATACATCGTTTAGTATAATAATATTTGCCAAGTTATTATTGCATTTTGGAGGGGCGACATGTTCCAATTGAGAATATTCTTTGCGCCACACACCTTCAAACATATTGCCAATGTTGATCATTATGAAAAAGAGTTTTCATAAGATATTCGTTTTAAACTTTTGACCACAATACAAATATAGTTTAAAATGAATATCTTATGAGTTACCAATAAATACAGATGAACTTTCATACTAATAAAAAGAGTTTTCTTTTGAATTGTGAATACACATATTGTTTATCTTTAAATTTGAGACGGCTTAATGGGGCTGTCGACCTTTGGAACATACCCACGCTCTAGTTGACGCATCATCATGTAATTCATCGGGCAAATTCGGCTGGGGTATATTTCAGCATGATTGTATGCTTCTAAAATAAACCTATGACCCCTGTTGCACCACAAATTGTCGTCCCTGCACAAATTGTCGTCGGCGACAATTTGTGCAAAATTTCACGCCACAAATTGTCGCCTCCTGCACAAATTGTCGTTGGCGACAATTTGTGTTGCTCTTGCCGTCCCCATACCCTGAAATCACGTAAAACCTCACACCACAAATTGTCGCCTATTGCACAAATTGTCGTCAGTCGCTGTCTTCAAGCTACAAAGATGATGATGATGATGTTAATAATAATATTCAGTGTTGGTGGACTCGAGGCCGGCCTCGGCGTCGACACCAGTGGCGTACCTTAGATTTCTTCAAGGGGTGGGGGGGGGGGGGGGGGTGGGGGCTATTTCGTCGGCAATATTTTCGAGGGGGTGTCGGTGGAAGATTTTTTCGAAGCAGAGACCGAGATCCGTCAACAAATCTTGAGGCCGAGACGGAGACTACTTGGTTTTGGGGCCGAGACCATTAAAGAACACTACAAATTGGCCTCGAGACAAAAAAAAAAAAAAACAAGCCCTGTGTGAGCATGTGTTAATATTCGATTTTATGTGATTTTCGGTTGTATTTCTGCTTTTCCTTCAGTTTCTAGCTAGGTACCTTTTATGGGTGTTTGTGAGCTGGGGGGGCAATGATTTGTCCCCTTTTTTTTTTTTTTTTTTTTTTTGTATTTTCGTTTGTGAATACATGGTTTATTTATTCGTGCTGTCTTTGTAATAATTAAAAAGGTTATGTTTTTTTTATTCGATGTCAAAATAAATTTGTATTCAACCAGGCCGGGGGGGGGGGGGGGGCACCTTTCACGTGACTTCATAGGATTTTTTATTGAAGTCTTTTGAGACCAAATTTGCGACGACCGGGTATACCGTTCCGAAGTCACGCAGTGACCGTTTGTAAGTGAGCGTCGCGTTTGTAAGTGAACGACGCGTCGGCCCAAAAATCACTAAATTTTGTGATTGGTGTACAAATTCTAGATGGAAATGGATTTTTTTCCTAGAATACGCTTAACCTTGATTATTTTTCATTCTAATCACTGCAATTGTTTAAAATTGAGCTAAAATGGTTGGATATAGATATTTTAATCCCAAATGTATGTCATCATGGCTTTGAACAGGACCGTAGGCATGGTAGGTGTGGCGACAATTTGTGGTGCCAGCTACCAGCACAAATTGTCGCCGTCACTTCCACAAATTGTCGCCGACGACAATTTGTGCAGAAGGCGACAATTTGTGGTGTCAAAATTTTGCACAAATTGTGGCCGACGACAATGTGTGCAGGGACGACAATTTGTGGTGCAACAACCCCTTTTACTTGATGAAAAACCAGGTTGTCAAAGGATTAAAGGCCGGGGTAGTACAGTTTTTAGTAAGGCTGAGCTTTAGTAATCCGGAGAAACCCTCTTTGCTCTTTTTCATTTTGTTAGAGGCTGTTCCTGTCGATGTACATGATTTAATCGTGAGAACATCCCACTGAAATCAGACAATGTAGCTTTTTGATAGATTAACCGTTTTTTTGATGTATAATCAGGAACCGATGGAATGTTAAGGGGAAGAACAGTTTTGGTACGGCTGAGCTTTAGTACCCAAAACCTGCACACTAACATTACAAACTAATAGTTTTAACTCCACCATGCTCGAAAGGAATACAAAATTACTAATGACTAAGTAAAAAGCCTGTTATCATTAAAAAAAGAGGGGTTAAAACTCACGAGGGCGCTCTCTAAACCCCTCATCGGTTTCAACTATTTGAAATAAAATATTGTGCATGTGATGTTTTGTTGGATTAGTGATAAGATAGAGAGGTAATCAACAACTACTTACAAACCTCTTTTGTAAATTTTTGAAAAGAGGAAACATTTAAAACAATTTGGTTTAAAATTATCGAATAATTGTGGGGCCCCACATTTATTACAAATGGTTATGTTTATGGATATTTCAGCCATTTCTGAACCGATTTTGATCAAATAAAGTTTATTCTGTCATTAAAATTGTATGCTCTTTCGAATTTGACACTCAGTTTTTCATTATCTCACAACAAATATTTTATGTGTAGCGCCCTCTAAAACTGAACTATTCCTTTAAGTCCATGATAATAACACAGAAAATTGTTTTCCATACACTGGTTACATTTTACAATGAATTGGCATGCCCCCCCCCCCATGTGGGGGGGGGGGGGGGGGGGTTGTGCGTACGCACCCAACGCACCCCACTCCCCGTCCCCTGCATGGCTACGGGCCTGGTGTCATGATACTATTATCTCATCATTATAGCTCATTTATCACTCGGACAATACTTAGGAGGAAATGAACTCTAGAAAATCATACACAAATTGTGCAATATTAAAAAAAAAAAAAAAAATCCCTTTTGGCTTTTCTATTTTGGAAGATTCCTAATACTGACAGTCAATACTGGAACAATAGTACAGGTTGGGCACTAACATGGGGCAGGAATCACGTGATTTCCCAAATAAGGTGGTTTCGTTTTGTTAACTGAATGTTAGAATTGGGGAAAATAGGTATAATTATACCCGAACTTCAAACTAGAACACAATCAACACGATGTGGCACCGATTTGGCGCGGCGTCTCTTTCACAATGCTTGCTGGGTGATGAGGAAGACTGGTGTATCTGAATGAAGCGATCGCATTATTTTTTCTGCCAGACTTGGCCGCTGAGATATCGGGGATAGCCCGTGGTGGTCCCGATGTATTAGAGTTGCACTCCAGTCAGTTGGCATGATAATGATTGGCGCCCCCGATTCTCAAACACAGTTGATATTTTGTTAGGTTGGACCCGAGATACTGATTATTGAATTATCTCTGGTTCTATACGGGGACTAAATGTTTCTGGTGTCTCAACAAGACACTAAATAACCATACTGATACATTACATGGGATCAATGTATTACAGGGAATACCGTGGATCAGCCGACAAGACAGGACTGTAGACTGCACCGGCCACCGGGAGAGCTCCGTATTCGATGATAACCTGTCGGTGATCACAGCGTACGCGGGGGCGTAACCGTCGGTAGTTCCATACATGCACGCCACCCGCCCACCGGCGTCATTCGCTGCCTTCGCTCTTCCGACCCGGATCGCAATTAAAAAGGGTAAGCCCTTGCCTCTGAATATTGATTAAATATTCGTTAACGATTATAGGAGAAAATAGTGTTAACGCTTGAAAATAGCAATGCAGAATGGGGAAAATGTATTAATCAGTGTAGCGAGTTATTTTTTATTTTTTTAATTATTTTGTTGTTAAAGGGACTTAGTAACATTGTCAAAATCCAATTGGAATTCTAGCGGTTCTCTCATACCCTGTTGTGTTTGTATTAACAAAAAAGCATGAGACAGGTTTTGGTTTTTCAAATTTCCCTTTCGTTAAAAAGATATTTACGATTGAAGTTTTCAGATGTCATCCAACGGTTCGTCAGAACTGTGTACAAAGTGAGTGCAATGAGTTGGTGAATGTCACTTTGCATTTTTGCTCATTACTCGGCCATATAAAGTCCATTTAACTTGAAATTTTCACACAACACCTACTGGACATATCAGATAACAATAATAGATATTGTATCAACCACTCATCACTTTTTGCAACGTTACTAGATCCCTTTAAGGGGGAATAGTATTTTATGATCCATTAACTTCATAAGGTTTTTCCCAAAGTGATATTTGGGACTCCAATCATATACAAATGCAATCAAAAGGTTCTTCTGAATGATGTGTGATAGTTAATAGTTTCATAGAAAAGGAACAATGTTTTACCTTGTTGAAAGAGAAAATTGATGTCAGATTGTTTAACCTACTCCCAATTGATTTTGACTATATGATCGAAAGGCGTTGCGGAATGCTTTCAATTATTATATCATCTCTATTAACTATTTCTATAATTAGTTATAATTTGGTGATGAAATATGGGTCGTTTAAAAGCTGATATGGGCCATATATTACTCTAAATAAATAAGTATACATAGCACTATCTATCTATCTATCTATCTATCTATCTATCTATCTATCTATCTATATATCTATATCTATATATAGCCTATGTCTCTCCACTGCAGAAGGAATGTCTCTTCATCACCATTCTATTTTCTTCTTTCTTGTGCTTGAAGTTGTCGCATCCATGTAACACCCCCAAATTCTTTGATGTCATCTATCCAACGTCTACTCTGTCTGGCTCTTCGTCTGGTGTGTGTTCTTGGTGTCCAATTAGTAATATTATGTGTTCATCTGTTGTCTTTACGTCTTGCAATGTGGCCTGCCCATCTCCATTTCCTTGGTTTTATTTCCTGTATAATATCCCTGGTATTTGTTTTCCTTCTTAAGTCCTCGTTTCTGACCTTGTCTCTTATTGTAATTCCTACTATAATCCTCTCCATTGCTCTTTCTGTGACTCTAAGCTTCTTTTCCAATTTCTTAGTTGTTGCCCAAGTCTCTGCCCCGTAGGATAGTACCGGAATTATACATTGATTGAAGATTTGTCTTTTGAGGGAGATTGGAAGATTCTCATCTCTGAGTATGATGCTGAGTTTCCTAAATTTCACCCACGCTAGCTGACATATTCTTCTTTGCACTTCACCTGCCGTTTCATTCTCAAGGGTGATGTTTTTACCGAGGTATATATATACATTTAGCTATCCACCTTCTCGCTTGTCATGCCATCGACTTTAATTGTATTGTCTTGTAATTGGTTGCTCATCATTACTTTAGTCTTTTTAATGTTCATTTTGAGTCCTGTCCTTTTGCTCTCAACGCTCAACCCATGGATAATTGTCTGTAGTTCCTGTGGATTATGGCTAACAAGCATAATGTTGTTTGCAAACCTTAGATGAATAAGATATTCTCCATTCATTGTAATTCATTTTGATTGCCTAGGTTTCTGAAGTAGTCTTCCATGGATGCTGTAAAGAGTTTCGGAGAAATTGGATCACCCTGTCTGACACCTTTCAAGATTTTGAAAGCATTGGTAGTAGTATTCTCCAGATGAACTTTGGCGCTAGCTATAGGGTCTTTATCTAAATTAATCATTCAAGCTCATGCATGCATTTGCTTCATCAGGTAAAGAATCCCAGAGAAGTTGTCCTTGGAAAAGGGGCATTTGTGGGATAATGAATGATATTGAGTGGCATTTCTAGTTTTGAGAGTAAACTAATGTAAAATGGTACAGGGTAAAACTACGTTGCAGAAAGAGTTGCAATCGATTGAAACTTGCAGCTCACAAAACATGCACATTTGAACAAATCAGATTTGCGCATTTTGTAAAATGATCTGACTTGCAATTAATTGCAAGTCAATTAGCGGAGCCAATTCGTTGGTATTTTCATATACAATCGATTATTCGATTGCATCTCTTTTTGCAACATGGCCCTAAACATAGAACGTGCTTTATATACCTTCCTAGTTGCACATTTCTTTAATATCAGTTAATCATCTGCACTATATACCCACATGTAATAAACTATATATATATTTTTGTTTTATTCAAGAGCCAATTGAATGCTAGTTTATTTTAATATTAATTTAATTGCTATAATATAATGTCTAGCATCTGTTGTTAATAACGTGTCCTCCAGTTCCTGATAAATAATAGAAACATTACCGTAAAATATAATTATAATGGTTACTTCTTTTTATACCTGGACATAAACATTGGAAGGGGGACGGGGGGGGGGGGGGGCGTTATGTAATGTATTGTAATTTATTAATACAAAGTGCATGCTATTTTAGTGCATGCTCTTTTGATATAGACTGGGATAGTATATACATTTTTTGTCAAACTGAATTTTAGTAAGCAATACCTGTCCCACTATTAGTTTGTAATGGTATCAGTTAAACTGATAACCTTACAAACTAATAGTAAACTCGATCCACCATGCTCGAAAGATATAAACAATTACAAACGACGGTAAGTAAAAAGCCAGTTATCATTCAAAAATAGCTGATAAAACACAAGAGGGCGCTCTCTGAAAATACATTGGTTAGTACAGTTTTGGTAAGGCTGGTTTTGGTAACATTACAAACTAATAGTTCTCCACCATGCTCGAAAGGTTTCCAAATTACAAACGACTAAGTAAAAAGCATGTTATCACTCAAAAAGAGCCATTAAAACACAAGAGGGCGCTCTCTAATAAAGAATTGGTTTGAACGGTTTTCCATACAAAATTATGCATGTGATGTTTTGTTGAAATAATGATTAAATAGAGAGATAATCAACAACTATTTAAAAACCGCTTTTGAAAATTATTGAAAAAGTGTAAACATTTTTTCCAATTGGAAATTAAATAAACTAAACTAAAACTGAAACCAAAACTGAACTACCTCTTTAAAGTATTTGTATGAACATTTTGTTAACTGGAATAGGTAGGTATTAAGGCATATACGTGCGCATACCCAAAAATATATAGTTGTTCCATGTTTTCCAGTTCACAACCGCAATGAGGAACTTAACCGATAATGTTGCCTACTAGTCAATAAACGCTCCCCCAACACAAAAACAAATAATAATTGGAAAAAGGGATTGTTGAGGTATCAATAACAATTCCAACGTATATAATATTTGTGCATTTGTTTATTTATTTATTTATTCATTTATGTATTTATTTATTTATTCATTTATGTATTTATTTATTTATTTATCTACTATTTTTTATTCAGACATGTATCTTTCTATTTATTTTCTTCTCTCATGAGATAGTTAGCCACAAGCTGTTTTGCCAAAATGGTCTTCGATGTTGTTAACAATACAATGAATGTCCCCTATTTGCTGACAAAATATGAGGGACTTCACCCAAATTTTCTAGAATTTTGTCTAGATAAATAATACCCTTTCCTTTTAAGTGACAAATAATCATTGGAATATGGGGAATGTTGGGAACGCAGTTACAATTATAATTGCAATATTGAACATTACAAGGAACTATTTTCACTGCAAATCATTTTTGTAAATAAGGCATGTCGACTGCTGACTGTGAGCCATATTTGGAGCGAGTTGAATGAGTAACATAGTAAGTTAAAAACTTGGATCAGAGTATACATTATTCGATCATCATTTTAGCTATTATTGTATTTATATTTTGTCATTATTAATTTATGTTATATAATTCAGTATTGTGGATGTATAGCAAATAATATCCGTGCACATTAAAGTAAAACTTGTATAATTAGCGTGAACATTCACAGCACAACATTTAAGATTAAAAATCGGTTTATTATCTTTTGGCATTTTGCAAAAGAGTTCCTGATTAAATTGATTAAGTCACATACGGTACTTGATATCATGGGTATGATATACGCATGTATACCCGGCCAGGCCTCCACGGTAAAGGATGAGACTAAGCTATGATATGGGGGAACTTTAACTTTACGATCATCATGATCAAGAACAATTCATAATTTCACCATGAAGCTGTTCTAAAATTCGGTTAACTTTTCAAATATTTGTAAATATATTTTCGCAAGAGAAGTCCTATGATATCAACATATGAACACACACAACGCTAGCACTAAGACTGCATTGCTTTGCAAGGCCAGGCCTCCAGGACCAATTAATTAACGTACAGTCAAACCTGCGTAGTGACCACCTAAGGAAAAGCAAGAAAAGTAATCACTGCAAACATGTTTTATCTATAGACAATATATATATTTTAATCACTATAGGTGGTCACTATAGACAGTTTGGCTGCTATGTTCAGATTGCTGCGACGACGTGTTTGACTGCACTGGAGGGAAATCGCCTTGAACTCAACTACATGTATATGAATATTTCACTTGATTTAACTTACTTGGAAAACCACTACAAGCCTGATGGCAATAACTATTATTAATTGGCAGGAGAGAATCTAGGATATAAAGAGACGAGTGGCCGACAACATGGCTATGGCCAACGCTCCTGCAGAACCGAGGAAGGATCCCAACGTACTAACAGGGAAATTCGTCTTCACCTTCAACCAAGACGCAAAGGCAAGTTAATGCTATTAATATATCAATAGTGGGATTAATGGGATAATGGAAACATTTGTCGATAATGGGATTGATATTACGATAAGTTCTGGTTTAGAAGACGCTTTAAAAATAATCCTTCGGCGAAAATGAGGAAAACTGAGTGAAGAATTTACAAAAGCGCATACATTCTGAAACAAAAAACAAACGTTTAATTGTTGGATAAAAATCAGTGTAAAAAAAGGCTGAAATATCCGCATTTTGAGTAATTCGAATGCAAATTATGGGCACTGACTAATTATGATGATAATACGTTCAGAGTGATATGATGCTCAAGTTGAGCTTATCAGAATCGAGATCCAGATCCAGATTGTACGTTCATTTTTGGCAAGATTCATATACAAATATTGTATAGGAACTTGTTGAAAGATTGATATTTCTGATAAGCACTGCTATTTGAATGCAAACGTCGCCGTAAATTAAATAACATCATTATAGAATGATACATTTTAGTTTGCAGTGATAGCGTACACGTTTTTACTGACTAATTAAGTTTGAACAGTACCTTTCTGTCCCTTCACAGTTAATCGCCCACAATTTTGTTTTGCAAAATGCCTGAATAACAGACATATGTAAATATTGTTTTGTGCTTAGATCGTTGGTTAATTTTGTGATTTTCTGATCATCAAGTATTTTGAAAGGCATAATATCAATTGTAGATTAGTATCATTAATATCATTGTTATGATTATCAGTGTTTGTACAACATTGTCTCGGTTTTCTTGTGAAGAAAAAAAGGACGGCTTTAGCTCAAACATAACGATAGCACGATGATTTCTAAGAGAGATCGAGGATGTTGATGATCATGGCTCGCCATTCATTATTCATCTAAACGATGCTATCATTAATTGTAATGATAATCAATTCTAACGCTACTTTGAAAAGTTGTGAAGCAGTGAAAGCTGAATCGTGGAAGTTCGTGGAAGTTGGATCGCGACAAGGGATCCCCTGGTCGCGTTCGAAGATGACCACGCTGATAGCACACCTTTCATTGATTTTCAAAGAACGAGATCCATCGAAATATGATTTCTGATGATTAATAATATACTAATCTTTACAGAATTTCGAGGAATCTCGAGTAAGTTCTTGGAAGCTGAATCGCGACGATGGACATCTGAGCGCGTTCGACGACGACCATGCTGATACCCCGTTCTTCATCGTCCCCAGCATCAGGTCCTTCACAAGGCACCGACACGACAGAGAAAACTTCTGCCTCGAGTTTGGACCCGAACATCGCCAACTGAACATCTTCCTCTTCATATCGGATTCGAAGTACGTATGCATAATTATTTTTTTTAATTTTAGAAATATACATTTTTCGCTAGTTTATCATGTGATTAGAAATTACAAAGTGATGTAACGTTTGTCAGATATAATTAGGGGAGGGGGGGGGGGGGGGGTAAGTTGACACTTAGGGCTGGTCATCAGGGCAGTGTTTGGTACAGTCATACCGTATTGGGTTCAAAATACACAATGTCCTGATTGTTTGAATTTAATTTCGAAGCAAGTATTTATTGGATTCATTATCATTGAATGATAGCTGAAAAGTGAAACAAATTTTGGTTGTGCATTTGTTGCCAATAATATATTTGCCGCCAGGAGGCAGATATTCCTAGATGGGGCGAATGCCCTATATACATGCCACACTTGTCCCCGGACTATACCTTATTGCTTCACATTTGTCCAGGGCTGCTGATGAGTGGGAGGACGTGCTATGTACTTTGACTGGAGTTCGACGCCCTCGAAGACGTCGTACCAAGACAGAGGGTGGAGGACATGACCTCTCCAGGGCCCACCTAGCATCCAGGCGCTCCGGACCATCCGCGCAGGGATTTACGGTAAACATAGCCCAGCTGATAGGCATCGTGCTGTCTGGCAGGTTCTACCGGCAGTGTACTAACCGCGATATGCCTAGTTTGAGCGTGCAGCGCGAAGCCTATCGTCAGTCATGATCGTGAAAAGTTTTTATTTTCTTTATTTGCCTTGATTTACATTGATTCTTCGTAGGGTTTCTACGAACCCCCTGCAAAGCTATTTCATGAATATTTATGTGACATGGACCAAAATAGGCCAATGAGCGATGAGGCTGTAACGTCATATGAACACTGTAGTGCATGCAGTGCATGCAGTGGCCAGGGCAGTCACACACAGTCACACACAATCTCACACAGAACAGTGCGCCATGCGCTACTGTATTCGACGTCTCTCTCCCTCTCTCTCACACAATTTATCTCTGACTACGGGAACTGGTTGGTCTGAGTGCAAAGTTTATGGCGATTTCAGAATCATGAAGGGAGTGGGTTAAAGACCTCAGTTTAGGCCATAAATTGAGGTCGGTACAAGCGACTCTGTACCTCATGGTAACGTCATACATATATGAATAATGATGAGTAAATGACTGCTAATAGGCGGATGCGCTCCGCGCATCGGGTTCGAGATCACCGGTTTTCCGTCTCCATAACGCGATTAGTACTTGCCAGAAAGCTCAGACGCCTATCAGTAGGCTACGGTAAACAGTGCTAGTACCTCTCTCTCTATATATTTATATAGTAATAGTAAATTCTTATATACAGTGGGTCCCAGAAAAAACGAAACCGGATTTCATGGCAGAAATTTTCTGTCATAATGAATAATTTCTTTGATGAGATATACTTGTATGAAAAGCTCTGTTTTTAAAGATAAACAAATTATGAATTTGTATGCGGTGTTTGTCCTTTTTCAAATAAGTATGTTTACTACCCTAAAAACTCACCCAAACTTGCAATTTCTACGTGCAAATGGAATTTTGGTAACAGCAATTTCCATTGTTTTAATTCAGTCATGCGTGAATTATGTGCCATAAGTTGTACATCAAATGAAAGAAGAGAAACAGAGCTTTTCATACATGTATATATCATCAAAGAAATTATTTATTAAATTTCTGCCATGAAATCCGGTTTCGTTTTTTTTCTGGGACACACTGTATAATATCTCTAATCTCTGTGGCGTCTAAATCCCGCTCTTTATCCCGATCACGGAAAAACTGTTCGATGAGTCAATCATGCATATTTTATGTTTGTACGCAATTATTATTTATGCGATGATTATAGAGCTATTTAATATACTATATATACAACTCTATGGCGATTAGATGATACGCTCATCGAAAATACTCAGAGTGCAAGCGATTACTGTATGATCCGTCGCGGAGAGGCGCTTACCCACAAGCAGGGATAGTTGAATTTTGGTAAAGAGAGTACAGAGATGGTCAAACTGAATTTTAGTAACCCAAACCTGCACCATTGCATTACAAACTAACGGTTATAACTCCACCATGCTCAAAAAGTATAATAAATTACAAACGACTAAAGTAAAAAGCCTGTTATGATGAAAAAAGAGCCGTTAAAACTCAAGAGGGCGCTCTCTCAGTAAAAACTCATTGGCCCGGATTCACAAAGCAGGTTTGTAGGAGGTTTGTACAAACCATGGTTTATCCATGGTCTACATCTATGGAGTGCTGCTTGTATACAAGTAAAAGCAATTTATAATTTCTAATGATATGACTGTTAGTGCTTGCTAACCAGCAAATTTCACCATGTGAGAATTCGACAAACATTTATTTGGTGCATTTTGCAAATGTGTACCATCAACCTTGTCAACAAGTAAGGAGTTTACATTCTTTCTCCATCAGTTTACAAATGGCACTCCATAGATGTAGACCATGGATAAACCATGGTTTGTACAAACCTCCTACAAACCTCCTTTGTGAATCCGGGCCATTGGTTTCAACCATTTTAAATAAAATATTGTGCATGTGATTTTTTTTTTTGAATAATGATTAGATAGAGAGATAATCAACATTTAAAAACCTCATTTTATTTATGAAAAGGGAAGAATGTGTTTATGGATATTTCAGCCGTTTCTGAACCAATTTTTATTAAATGAAGTTTATTCTGTCATTAAAATTGTATGTTCTTTCAAATTTGACACCCATTTTGTCATTATCTCACAAAAACATATTTTGTGTAGCGCCCTCTATACCAAAACTCAACTATCCTTTAATCATATACCGTGTGCCGTAAGTTTTGTCCACCCTAGCTCCTTGTCATATTTTAGATGATTTTCATATCGGTGGGGTTGTGAAATGACACAAAAGCAAACAGTCAGTGGAATGAGGGGTCAACTTGCTTTAATTACAACTTTGGATTTGTATGGGCAGAGATTCACTTATAGTAAATGCATTATGTGGCGAAATGCAAACGTTTCAAACCTCGAACCTCGAAAATCTACATTAATTGCAGCATTACTGAAAGGAAAGCGTTCGAGATCGAGTCTTCGCAAACTTGCCATGCTGACAGTTTAGACATAGCTTTAAGGCCAGAAATGTTACTGTAAGCCCCAAGTAACGACTTATATTTAATATTAAAATACATTGCAACTGTTAAAAAAATCAAATATGCAGAGGAGCAATAGCAACTTATACAGGGTGGCCCCCCAAAAAACGAAACGTGGCACTTCCCAAAATAAAGTAACTAAATGATTATGTCCACCGGATAGGGTATCTTTTCCAATGAAAAACGATACCAAGAACAGTAATATTTGTCCTGTAGTTTTTGTTTTAGGGCGCTCTGAGTGAAACCATGTCAGGTTCCCATTTTTGTCAATTTTTACCAAGTCAGTGCCTGATAAATCACACTTACTGCCCGTCATACCATCAAACAACCATGCACATTCTCTCGGCACACAGCTGAATGCACACTAACAATAGCGGGCGTATTGCTCGTTGTTCAATGCTATGACGGGCAGTAAGTGCGATTTATCAGGCACTGACTTGGTAAAAATTTACAAAAATGGGAGCCTGACATGGTGTTACTCAGAGCGCCCTAAACCAAAAACTACACGACCAACATTACTGTTCTTGGTATCGTTTTTCATTGGAAAAGATACCCTATCCGATGGACAAAATTATTGTGTTATTATTGTTTTTTTTGGCCACCCTGTATAGCAAGTTTGGTATATAGAGGGTGACACTACTGATGGCACACGGTATAATAATAGGCCTATTGTTTCGATTAACATACGCCGACATCGGACCCACACTCGCAATCAATCCGCACATGAGGTGCACTTTCTGCTCCCTTGAGAGCAATGCATTCCACTCCGCTCCTGATACCAGGTCCTCGTGTATGAAACGGGTTAGAGAGCATCAATAGTGGATAACTAGTATGGCTGAAAGGAAAAACACAACGGAAATACACTGTTTTCGAACTCGGGAATATAGTACACACATCTTATAATTGTATTTTATACGAAGTGATACCATTCAATAAAAGCTCTTACTAATTATTTTCTAACGAACAATTTAAATAATAATAATGCCGTTTAAAAGAATGGAACAGGAATGTTTTCGAATATTGTACAACCTACAAAGATTGATGCTTTTTGAACCAAAACAATATTTACATATTTCATCTTAACCAATTCCATGATGACTTCACATATAATTGTTTACCTCAAAGGTATGCGACATTCCGATCGATGAGGACATTCCGATCGAAGAGGACATTTCTCCGGAACAGGCCGAAGAGGA
The DNA here is from genome assembly GCA_037951105.1 of Echinarachnius parma. NCBI lineage: Eukaryota > Metazoa > Echinodermata > Echinoidea > Clypeasteroida > Echinarachniidae > Echinarachnius > Echinarachnius parma. The sequence goes on along the minus strand of JBAMJV010006359.1, from coordinate 82,665 downwards.
CATTTCTCCGGAACAGGCCGAAGTTACCGTAATGGAGGCCCCTCTGCAACATCTGCAAACACCTGAAACACATGGAGACGCTTCTGAAGCCACAGGCCATACTGCTGCAACCCAAAGTCCTGCACTAACTGCCACCACAGTTCCTACTCCTGCCACCCCAGTTTGTACTATTACCACCCCAGATTGTTCCTCTGCCATCCCAGTTCAATTCTCTGACCATGTTGGAATGCTACAAAATGATCTATACGATCAACGATCGGACACTCCCCGACGTGAACCGGTTGAACAGCACATTCGTGATGTGTTGGGCTCCTCGGGCTTAGACAATTTGACCCCCTCAACTAGTCCATCAACTAGTCCACAAAGTGACCGGAACAGCGACGAATTGGATGAGGAGAGAGTCAACCAAACGCTAACCGATGTCAGCAATTGTTTGGACACACCAAGGAGCGACTCGCAATCAGAAAGACCCGAAGAGGAGCAGAACATGGCTAGCGGAAATGCCAGAGATCTACTCTCACTGCACTCTGAATGTTCCGTCACAGAGGGCTACATCACGTAAGAACATAAGACGAATGTCTTGCTTCATAATAATATTTTGAATTCCTATTTAAACTGTTTAGACATGTGTCGTGACGCTCTCTATTGATGGGCTATAAAAACACAATAATTATGTCCAAACACAACAAACAGTCAGGAATAAGTCTTTCCCCATATAGTTCTATAAAGTAATATATCTCCCGAAGTATTCAAAATGTTTTCAAATATTAAAACAATCGATGATTTGGTTCATTAATACATGTGCACGCTTTGTTGGAAGGAGTTGAATAAAACAGAAATCCTCAGTCTATACATTATTTTCACTTATGTCAACTTAAATTTATCGGGCAGTTTCCCTCACAATATATAATACCGCCACACACCTCATTGTTCAATTCAGTTTATATTCGTATAACAATACAAGCGTGTAACAGGTTTCCATGCCCGTAGCCAGATGGGTTGCATTCATAAAGGTCCACTTTTTATCGGTCTCGGCCATCTAAGCCAGTGGTCTCGGGCAACAATCGGTCTTGTTGACCCCCCCCCCCCCCCCCCCCCCCCCCCGCTTACACAACTAAACCAGTGGTCTCAGTCTCGGCCTCGAACATTTCGGGAGACGGATCACAGAAATGCACTTTCATCAACCCTTCGTCAGTAGTCGCACATGTCAACAAAGTAACTAGATCCCAGTGTAGCAAACATACATTTTGTGAAATAAATGTAAGAAATCGTCACCCCTTGTTCTCATCGTCTATCATAATCCATTTTCAATTTCTTGTTTTATCCCTTTGTTTTGGTTACCATTTTCTCGCCAGAGACTTTATCTCACTTCCAGGGCCACTGCGATCTGGACGTCCTGTCACACCACCGGGCTACATCACGTAAGAACATAATACGAATGTCTTGCTTCATTATAATATTTTGAATTCCCGTGTCGCGAGTCGCGACGCTCTCCACTAACACTAATGGGCAATAAAAACACAATATGTCCAAACATAACAAACACAACAAACAACTGTACTCCTTCCAATAATAGATCTATAAAGTAATTTTATCTCCCGAAGTATTCAAATATTAAAACAATCGATGATTCAAGTAGCCTACTATATATTATCACGGTTCATTAATACGCTTTGTTGGGAAGACAAAGTTGAATAAAATAGTTATCCTCAGTTTCCCACGCAAATAAAAGCGTCACTTCTAATCATTCTAAAAGTTGTAAATGAGCAACAGAAAGAATGATCATTATGAAATCATTTTTTAAAGGGACTGTATAATAACATTGTCAAAATCCACAAAACTTGTTTTAAATTCTAGTGGTTCTCACACACCTCATTGTATTCGTATTACCAATACAAGCGTGGAACAGGTTTCCATGCCCGTAGGCAGATGGTTTGCATTAATAAAGGTCCACTTTTTAGCAGTCTCGGCCATCTAAACCAGTGGTCTCGGGGCAACGATCGGACTTGTTGAAGACCCCCCTCCCCTCCCCCCGGTTACACAACTAAACCAGTGGTCTCGGTCTCGGCCTCGAACATTTCGGGAGACGGATCACAGAAATGAACATTTCATCAACCCTTCGTCAGTTTTCGCACATGTCAACAAAGTAATTAGATCCCAGTGTTGCAAATGTACCTTTTGTGAAATAAATAAAAAGAAAAAGTCACCCTCTTGTTCTCTTCGTCTATCGTAAGCCATTTTCAATGTCTCGTTTTATCCCTTTGTTTTGGTTCCAAATTTCCAATGTTCCATGAACTCTATAATTATCTGCAACTTCATCATTATTTTGATCTTTTCTCTTAAAGGGCTCTTAGTAACTTTGCTAACATGTGCAAAAACTGACGGAGGGTTGGCAAAATGTGTAGTTCTGTGATCCGATATGTCCACTGAGTGATGTGTGAAAATTCCATAGTAAATGAATGTCATCTGACAGAGTTATGATACAAAAATGCACAGTGATATTCGCTAACTCATTGCACTGACTTTGAAAACAGTTATACTTATCCACTAGATATCTATACATCTGCACACTCCAATCATATACATATCTTTATAACGGAAGAGAAATTTGGAAAAGTGAAACATGTTCCATGCTTCGAATGGTAAAATACAAAAACAATGCGGGGTATTTGAGAAATACTAGAGTTTCATGTAAGTTTTGAGGATTTTGACAGTGTTACTATCCCTTTAATTTCATTCCTGTACAGAAAGCTGCGGATGGAGCGTGACGCGGAATCGGTCGAAGTTAGATGTGGGAAGCAGGAGATGGTTCATTTTGCTGAGCACTTCAAATGTGGAGTTTCACACGGCAAATTATTGTAAGTCAAATTGTATGACTGCATTTTCTCAAACGAAAAACAGCTAAAATGTGGAGGAACATGTTTATTTGTATTTAACACTGTACCATTATGCCGGCTGAGTACAAGATGCCTGTTTCCTAAATCGCTGACTGTATATCCCGAGCCCATGCCTATACATGGCCTACATTAATGAAACTTATTAACAAAATTTAATTAAGGAGATATTGTCCTTATATAAAAAGTCATTATCATCGCCGTTTTAGTATTTGTGTAAGCAGCTAATTTTGTTTTAAAATGCATCAGCATTATTAGATGGATGCGAGACGCGGGATTCACATCGGTGGCTGAATACGCCTACATTCATTTAATGAAAATATGTATTATCAAGTATATTGATAATATTAGTTCAATATAATTGTAATGTTTTGATAAGAAGATACAATTGTTTTAATTCAACAGCATTACTGGACCAACATGCCGGCTGGGTGCAAGACACGGGTTTCACATCGGTGACTGCATTCTCCGAGTCAACGCCCAATTGGTTCATGATAAGGAGAGCTTCAAGCAAACCATCGACAGCAGCGGTGTCGATCCGGTAAAATAGGGAACTCTTATTCTATTTTTATATTATAATCTTTCAAAAATACACTGCGAAATTTTGAATTTTGTTAAAATTAATTTTAATTTTAATTTATATTTTATCATTACGCTGGTACTATACAGCTTGTCCCAGAAAAAAATTACAACGGCACTTTCCGCAACGATAACTTTAAAGATATTAAATCAATCAGAATGATATTTCAGGGTATAAAACTATAACTTATTACCTACATCTTGCAGAAAACCCTATTCGATTTGCTTCAGTGGTCATGGAGAATGAGGATCTTTTGTTAACCACGTCAGATGTCCCTTCCCTCCAGATTTTGTAAGGAGACGTGTTGTCCATTGACAACGGGACTTTCTGCAACGATAACTTTAAAATAGTAAATAAATCAGAATAATATTTCAGAGTATGAAATATAAGTTATAAGGTAATAAGTTATAGTTTCATACCCTGAAATATTATTATGATTGATCCACTATCTTTAAAGTTATCGTTGCAGAAAGTCCCGTTGTCAATGGACAACACGTCTCCTTACAAAATCTGGAGGGAAGGGGCATCTGACATGATTGACAAAAGATCCTAATTCTCCATGACCACTGAAGCAAATCGAATAGGGTTTTCTGCAAGACGTAGGTAATAATTTATATTTTCATACCCTGAAATATCATTCTGATTGATCTACTATCTTTAAAGTTATCGTTGCGGAAAGTGCCGTTGTAATTTTTTCTGGGACAAGCTGTAGTAGTCTGAACAACGCCTTCTTTTGGGTTTGTAATATTGTTTATCTGGTTGTGGATAACCTCAATTTTAAATCTGAATCTGACTTTGAATTTGAAATTGAATTAGAATATAACATTAACATTAACATTACAATTAAATTCAAATTTGTTATTTAACTTGAATTTTCAATTAATGACTTAATTTTGATGGCAGATAACCATTACGCTGCAGCGATTTCCCCGAGGGACTTCCGTCTGTGTGCACGTTACGTCGAGGGAGGATTTAGGGATCACATTGAACGGAAGTGAGGTATGCAAACATTGTCGCTCGTTTTCCGTCTACCAGTATTCAAATCATTGTCACGTTAAAGTTTTGAGAAATTAGTGCAACAAATATCAATATTAGTTGCCGCTGGTGCCCTCAATATTATGAGGTGAAACACTGGACAATTGTCGCCGGCGAAAACAAATTTGGTGGTAACCATGGTAACAACAATACAACTTTATTACCATTATGACGTATTAATATGGCTTTTGCTTCCTTTGCAAAAGTTAAATAGTAGAGAAATTGAATCGCCAAAATCTTCCTCTCCGAAAATTGTTAGTCCCATACTATATCACTCAGTGTCGGCCTTCCGATAGAAAATAACTGGATATTTTGTAGGGACTGAATTTTGAGGTGATTGTTTAACAAAAATCGGTCTTTCAGACAATTTTGGTCTAGACTTTTGAATACCCATCATTTTGTTGAAAGATGCGATTGTTGACACGGATAATTATGCAATTAAAGCAACATTTAGCAGCCATTTCCATGAAAGGTGTCATAAAAAGGCTTCGATATTATTGATAACCATCAAAATATGGATCAGTTATTTTAATTCTAGTTTGTATGTCATTCTGCTTTCTGTATGAAACATTATTGTATGTAAGTGACCCTCTATGTAGGAATGTAAAATACTATTTCTAAATGTTACATTTATTGCCCTGTATATTATTGACACTTTTCCGCCTAAATATATAATTTCCATGTTTCCATGCGTAAGCTATAAATGAGCATTTTGTGGTGACGCATGAAGCAGAAATACATATCATCTGGAAACAATACAGAGCATTAATAAAAAAAATTATTTGTTTATATTTCAACAGATATGTTCCATGGATCCACAAAGAGCTCTCAGACAGGTCTTGGACCCACTTCACGTTTGGACCAATGATGGTCAATCACCTCGGTCTATCACAGCTATTGGCGACAAAAACGTCCCTTTCGGAGCTACAACTAGAGAGGTATGCGGGGATAGAGGCTCTACCCCAATTCGTTTTAACCCTGTCAAGCCCAAGCTATTTTGGCGTTCCCAGGCCCAAGGGGGCTCATAGGGCCCCCCTCTCAAATTCCTATATCATTTGATCGACCACTTTCATATTTGGCACACATGTCTAGCAGGTCAAGCTCTACAATTTGCAATCATCAAAATTTCTTCCGGTCACCATATGAGGGCGCTATTTTTGATTATATGATGAAAAACACTGAATTCACCAGATGGACTGATTTATGTAGGCAAATTTAATTGTTTAGCATAATTATGCAAGATTACATACTCTAGAACATAGCGCATGACATTTATGTGGTATTTGATGGGTTTTAGGGGCTCATTATGTCCGCAAAGTAATTGTGGAGATGACCTTCAGATGAGTTAGCTAACACATTTCAGTATGATAATGCGTAAACGGGCCATTCTTTGAAAAGTGAAACTTTTTCGGAAAAATTGAAGTTTTAATTTTCTGTAGTTTTGTTCCATTTTTAGAATGATCCATGTGTAAAGTTTCATGAAATACATGATTTGAAGTTTAAAATGAAACTTTTTTACTCATTTGCATAAATTTACATATTTAAAATTTTTCTAATAATCATAATTCAGAAAATAATCAAGATATCAAAAGGATAATTAGCAAGCTCATTCTTCTCACTTTCCTGTACAGGTTGATACCAACTTTGTAAACATTCAACCTTTCATTCTTTTCTAAACCCGATATTATAAAATTCCCATTTTCCCATTCATATTGTACATGTCACACACGTGACCAACCCAAAATGTCACACACGTGACCAGACGTTGCCACATAATTAAGTACTATAAAACACAACGGTTTGATATAATTCTCATTCATTGCTATTGTTGTACTTACAAATGTATAGTACTTCTCTGGTAATAAGATGAACATTATAGCTATTCATATTTTAAAGAATTTTCCAAATGAAATTTAGTTATGAAAAAAGCGCTCCGTGCGAAGTCACACACGTGACCCATGCCATTTGACCTCTGACATTGAGTTACGTAATCCTTATAAAATCTTTTGTGTTAAGTTTGAAAGACTACATCATATTCAAGTCACATATGAAGTAAAAAATCATTATAGTCTCATACTTACTGAAATATAAGCATCCCATTTCAAAATTTGTCATGTTTTGGGTCACACACGTGACTAAGAATGGCCCATACGTTCAATTCTTCAAATTTTAACCTGATCCAGAGTAAGGTTTGTCATATCTAAATGTTTGTAGACATCATGATAACCCCCATTGGCATATAGGCTATCTACAAATTATCATAAAATTACATCAAAACCTGATTTGTTATAATTCTTATTATTTTCATTGTTTTGCGCCATTTTGTCTTTAAAAACAAAGAAAAACAAAAGAATATTTAGGGTAATTAATTTCAGTTAATGAAAACCTGTTCATAATAATTGTTTGACTGAAATTTGACTGAAAAAAAACCCACAAACTTCAGTTGTTCACTAAGAGAAAAACACAAAATTAAAAACATGCTCTTCAGTTTATTGTTACCAATGGTTACCATGGCCACGGGAATTGGCCAATCCATCAAAATTGTATACCAAAATGTTCGCAAAATAAGATTTTAGGAAAAGTCACCAAATTTGGTGAAAATCGAACAAGAACTGCAGAAGCGGTGATGGAAAATATAGTAGGGGAGGGGGGCTCATTCAGTCCACCCCCCCCCCCCCCCCCCCTTGGGCTTGATAGAGTTAAAGCAATCATTGCGGGACAGTGAGTGGTAATCGGGGAGGATGACAATTTGGGGCAAACAACATAAGCTGTTTTAAGCTTTTTAGTTTTGAAGTAGCTGTGTAATCATGATATATAAATATGATGAATGGGCATCAGTGGCGTAGATACATGCAGGTAAGGTTGACTTCGACGTTGGCCAACTTATGTCAACTTATAACTATAGTTTGAATTCAACGTGTTCCAATGCAGGTATTTCTTCTTCTGTCTGATGTCAATACTTGTTTACTACGAAATTGCATGTTTTTCTGCTTGCTAGAAACAAGGAAACCATTAAGCCAATAATCATGATTCAAAGTAAATAATTGTCGATGTTATTTCTTCATGTACAACAATACTGCCGTTCTCCAGCTCTTAGAAATGAGATATGTAGCTCCACGAATGCGCCAGTCTTCTTACAGAAGTTCAACCTACATAATAATTGGTCGTACAGAATCATGTAATATAGAACTGTATTATGGTCGTACGAACGAAATGTAATAGGTTCTGCTCATTGTTTCAAATATACGTTTCATCATTTGTTTCTGCTTTCGAAAAGTACGTTTTTTCTTACACATGTTACAGGTGGAATATCTGCTGGACGATGAAATCGGGAATATAGTTTTTTGAACGCCAACTCTGCGGCTTTATTATTCTGTTCTTCGGCAGACTCGATTAACGACCATACGAAAATCACGAAATAGATCGTACAAAACGAATGCTAACATTGTTTTATATGCGTCAGTGCCTTTGTTTCAGGTGGAATATAATTATGCTTGACGCTGAAACCGGGAACATAGCTCCGGGAACGCCGAGTCTACGGCTTCATCCGTCCTGATGCAAGTTACACGTATACGATACAAGACTTTTTACAAGTGGTCATTAAATGGATAAAAACGTTTTTGTTTTTCTTTCCAAATGTTCTTTTTTCCAGGTAGAATATATGCTGGACGCAGAAATCAGGACCATATTATATCCGGGAACGCTCAGTCTAGAGCTTCACCCGACCAGTTTTCTCAAGGCGTTGGACCCGGGTGCGTACGAGCGGCGACACGAGGCGCAGGCTTTCATGGATATGTTACAGGACTCTGACCAGCCGCTCATCATCGGAGGTCAGCAATCGAGACGGCCGAGGGAACCATGAGACAGGACTTTTTCGCTGTAATCATGTTTCTTTCATTTGCCTAAATGCTTGTAAATTATATTTTATCGATGCGATAAAAAAATATATAAACGCAGTCATCATGGTCATCCAAAAGGTCATGTCATGGAGGACCCCAATGACTGGAATCGGCCGATCATTACCAGAGATCGGTACTCCAAACTGATCAACCGGGACAACAGGAAACATGAAAAACAAGAAGAACATGAAAATACGAAGAACAATAAACAGGCCTGCGAATTATATTTATGGATGTGGGAAAGAAAATCTTCAAACACAGTTAGGCAAAAGGTCACTTCACCGTCGGAAGACTTGAATCGGCCGATCACCAACTGAGGTCGGCACTTGAAACGGTCGAGGGAATCAAGAGATAGGAATCGTTCGCTATTATGCATTACAGTTTCCTCAACGCTTTATTCGTACATGCATTATAGTTTAGAGAACATTATACAAATTCTCGGAAGACTTCAAGACATGTTATCCAGAGAGTGCCATGGAGGGCACTCGAGGCCTTTGCAAGGGAACAACTGACAAGAAATAGGAAGCCTTCGTAAACGCGAAATATTAAATTTGTACTGTTACATATTTCTCTATTTCTCGGGTAACGACCTCTGTAAAACCTATAAACGTCTAAACATTGAACGCTTATATGGTTATGGTTCATAGTTTATGGAGGCAATACAAATTACATTCTTGAAACACAGGCATCCAAATTACGAGCATTTTGGGTTCCACCGATCGGCCAATGTCAATCATTAGCAGACAAGAACAGCACTCCAGACGGAATGAGAGAAACTCGAAAGAAAACCGACCGGGTATGTGGCTCAGGGATAGAGCGTCCGTCATGCATGCAGGGGAGGTCGTGGGTTCGAATCCCGACTGGGTTATACCAACGACCATTATAAACATTGTACCTACTGCCTTCTAGCCAGACGCTCGACATACATAGAGTGGAGTAGCTAGGGTGTTCGCTATTATGTATTACAGTTTCCTCAACGATTGCTTATTACATGCATTATAGTTTAGAGAGCATTATACAAAATTCTTGGAAGACTTCAAGACATGTTATGCAGGACCTGCTGGAAGAGCAGTGTTTGTCAATGAAGTGGCTACCCTGGGTCAGTGCTCTGGGTAAATAAAAATGTTATTATTATTATTTTAAAGTTATTTACTGTCATAATTGTTTTACAGTAATATATAGGTTAATTTTGGCTATGCATTATATAAACGTATCTTCAGAAGCTGAACACTCATCATTACTACAACATGCACTAACAGCACTTTATAGGAATCTATTAACATTGTCAAAATTCACACAATTTACGTAGAACTTAGCGGTTTTCATATACATCATTGTACTATACCTCATTATATTCGTATTGCCGTAGAATCATGGAACATGTTTCGGTTTTCCAAATGTATCTTTTGTTATGAAATTTATGTATGCTTGTAATGTTTGGATTTATAATTATCTACGGGAGGATTTAATCTATGTACAACGTGAATGAGTTTGTAAATATCACTTTGCATTTTCGCTCATTGCTTGCTTATATAATCATGATGTATGACGCTCATTTGCCCTGATTGTTTCATACATCACTCAGTGGACATATTATCAGTCACATAAATACACATTTATATCAACCCTTCTTCAATTGTTGCATATGTTAACAATGTTACTAGATCTGAAATGCAAGATTATTGTCAGATACGTTCCCGGTACAATATAAATAAGTCTAGTCTCCATTCTCATGATAAAATGTTTGCACAAATAATTAATTTAGAATTTAAATAAAACAAGTTTCATAGCAAAAGAATCTATAATTGCTGTTGAATGGATTACTTAAATTTATATTCTAACACATCCAATAATTCCGTTTGGATGTCATGGTTCCCTTGAACGAAGCAAGTCCATCACTACACGGATATCTTCCATACCTACACGCTTGGTATCATTTGTTAATATTTCCGTCCAATTATTCAGTTAAATTGTAATAATTATGTAATAACGTATATTTAATCTTATTTGTATCGGTATGAATTAGAGAATAATACCGAACTGTAATTGGAATTCACCAAGTTGCATGCCTTTAGAAGTGAATGTATGCTTCCCATATAAGATGGTGCCTTAATATGAGTTATTTGTATCCGAATCATTCAACATTTAATTATTGCTATACACAAAGAATATATTTGTGTATTACATGTTTCAAATTGACATACCACAGTGTATTATGTGAATTTGATTATTCCAGAATTGTATTTATCTAGATGTATGCATATATATTAGGTTATAATTATAACGATTCGTATATGTGGAAAAAATCAATGTTTATTTATGTTATCCAGATTGGTCATGTTCTATGTTCAGTTCCGGGCAATTATTACCATATACACTGTTAAAACGCTGTGTAAACAAGTTGTTTAAAGTTTACACAACTGTTGTTTTAATTTGTTCTACAATAATTACTGTTGTTTAGAATAAATTTAAACAATCCCGTTGTTGAAATAGCAAATACAAAACAAGATGTAAAATCGGCAAGGGTAGGATTCGAACCGGGGTTCTTTGGGTTATAAGTCTCACTCTCTACCGACTGCGCTATCTCGGATCGCTTGGTTTGCGGAGGGACAAAAGAGGTTTTGACACGGTGATTTTGCGGTCGAAACTATCACGTGATTTAACACGTATCAGCAGCGCTTGAACAATGGCTGCTTAACGCAACCCTTCTTTGTACAACATATCATGCTACACCTAAAGTTGTATGAAAAGATTCAACAACCATTTTTACACAGCGTTTTAACAGTGTATGATTATTCAAGAAAATGATGGTAAATATATCCAGATAATGGATATTGGTATAGCTAATAATTCAATTCTTTGTGCAATAAATTGTTGTATATGATGTGTTTCAAAGACCGGCTGCACCACGGGGCAGCTGACTGGAATATGAACCTTCCAGCCGTTATTTCTTATTTCTTTATAGTAACCTTTTCTTTGTCATAGGGTATATTGAATGTAAATCGATTAAGATTTGTTGTATTTGTGCTTCATGTATTCTTTCGTTATGGTGGAAATAAAACAAAAAACAAACAATGTCTACGTCTCGAATTCCATTGCTAAAAAATAAAATATGTTTCTCTTTCGTTTCCATTGCTGCTGGGGGTGTTTCACAAAGATCCCAAGTCGAACTTAACACTACCGACTACGTTGGACTTATAAATTATGAAAAGCCATTAGTTTCTTTGTAAATGGCCTACAATTTTGATAAAAAAACATCAACATTTTCTTTTATCAAAGACACTTTAAGTTATTGATGAACAATTTTGTGGAAAGTTTCAAATATATTCGCATTTGGGCTCTTGAAAATGTTTAATTCGGAAGCTAATAATCATGTAATGGCTTTACATAATTGTTATGTCCAAATCGACTCGGGATCTTTGTGAAACCCCCCGGGTAACATAAGCGACGTCACTAGCTTAGCATGGCGCTGAGACCCTTTCTCTTTTGTTCTTTGTTTTAACACAAATGTTCCCGTTATGTTTGTTTGTATTGGGGGCACGCCTTATGCATTTCTTTATTTTTACACGGATCCCCTTATGTTTGTTTAATTATGGAGCAGGCATTATGTATTTCTTTGTTTTACACAAATGTTCCCCTTATTTTTATTTTTTGTTTGCAATGGGGGCCGCCACCGTATGTATTTATTTATTTTTACACAAAAAATGTGCCCCCCCCCCCCCCCTCCCCCAAAACACAAACTAGACTTACAGAGCTACCATTTATACTTAACTTGTAGATAGATACCTGCAAAAGCGAAGCAGGAATGACTCGAATCACAGTTATATTACAGTGCATGGAATAATAACAAATGATAATAAATTATCAATTATAATAATAATAATAATAATAATATACATTTATATAGCGCATAATAGTAAGATTACTCTCTATGCGCTTTACATACTAGATTATCAATGCAAGCAAGGTGGTTATTTTTTTTTTATCAAAAAAGGTTGCCGAGATTATGTACAACAGGCGTATCAGAAATAGATTCAGCGTCATGGCCTAAAGTGGTGTTGGTCGTTTTTTTGTTAGCCTTCCTGAATCTGGATGCACAAATTAATTTACGCAAATTTGTTTCATTGATATGGAAATTAGTTCTAGGTATAGAGTCAATGTCAATAGACCGCTTCTGTAATGTATGCAAATAATATGCGTATGACGTCAGACTCTCCGTCGCCAAGCTTAACAAAAGTAACCATGTCCGGCAAGCTAGCTTGCCGGACCTAGTTACTTTTGTTAAGCTTGACGACCGATAGTCTGACGTCATACGCATATTATTTGCATACATTACAGAAGCGGTCTATTGTCGATGTCCCGATGATGTCATTCAGGCTCTAAAAATAAACAAAAAAGGGAAGTTTGCTCAATTCAGATAGGGTAACTTCTGCACGTCAATGCATGCATTAGTTTTCCGGAGTTCCGGAAACTACTGGTGCTGATATTAGTACCAGCGAAGTAAGTTGTGCCCACGGACATTAGTTCTTGATGCTGCTGAATATACATGCAACAAGCCATGAAATATGGAGAAATTAGGAAATATGTCTACCGACCAACATTAGACTGATAATAATTGTTGTCAATTTGGCATAGTTATGATTATAAAGCACAAATGATTATAAAGCACAATGCACAAATCGTGATGTTCGCCCGATGTTCGTAAGCACAGGGAAGTGGGAGGGGAATAATGTATTTTACCACAAAATACTTCCGTGTTCACGCCGCATCCCTCGGCCCAGTTGATTGGTAGACACCGTCACTAACAAGACTGACCATAGTGCGAAGGAGTTCGACTTTTTGTAGACAACGAGTATAGGTTAGTGTTGCATACGCCTGTTCTATCGGCTCAGTTTGACTTGCAATTGCGAAGTGGTGAGGTATGGAAGCTTCTGCAGCTCCACTGCCTGCTCGTGACAGTGGTGGCATGAACCGATTAGGTGATATGGAGGGTACCCATATGGAGATGGATATGGCGATGGGTGGTACAACGCTCCCCGAAGCAGACCTGCCCTTCTACAACAGTAATTGTTACTCCTCCTCATCATCGGATTGGAAAACGGACTATAAGGTTTGTTTGTTTGTTTGTTTGTTTGTTTGTTTGTTTGTTTGTTTGTTTGTTTGTTTGTTTGTTTGTTTGCTTGTTTGTTTGTTTGTTTGTTTGTTTGTTTGTGTGTGTGTGTGTTTGCTGGCATGCCTATTTGTTAATATATAAAAAAAAATTTTTTGCTGGATGGTTTGTTATGGTATCCTATAAATAAATTTTTAAAAAGCTTTAAAAAAACATTGCCAACAGTGCTTATCTTGTTGGGATTGTCATTTTGCCTGCTTGCTTGTTGGTTGATTTGTTTTTAATATTCATTGTCAACCCTCTTTGAATGCTTAAAATGTGCATCGTCAGATGGAAAAACGCATATTCGGTTGTGCTTTTTTTTGTGTGTGTTTTTTTAATAAATATTATGAAAATGATACTTCCCCTTTCCCCTTCACTGATTTTTAAATACTATAACAGTGTGGGTTAATCTAATCATAACCTCGTTAGTGCAACATAATTTTGTGAAACAATTGTTTTATAAAAATGTATGGTAGTATTAACTATCACCGTATACACACAAGTAAATTGAAAACAATTTGACATGACTCCTTTCCTTTCACAAATTACATCACTTTCAAAGGGATCTATTTATATATAGTATATGAGACGCCGTTGGTAATAAGCAATAATTATATTGTTTAGCTCAACTGAGTGATATGTTAACGGTTTTATGTTGAATAAAATGTAATCATATAGCAGAGTATAGAGCGAAAATACAAAGTGATATTTCCTAACCCATTGACATAATGTACACAGTTCAATATTACCCTGAATTTGCTCAAATTATTTCATAATTATCTCAACAATAAAAATAAAACTTGACAAACCAATATCGGTTTCATACTTACTTTCATCAGTAAGGGGAAATAACCAGGCATGAAAGAACCAATATAGATATACAAGTGACTTTGGTCGATTCTGACAAAGTTACTCGTTCCCTAGAAAGCTAGCATGCATAATGCAAAAGCATTATAAAATATAAATACAAACAACAGTGTGTTGAAGACTATATTGCTGTATCCTCTTCAGTTTGACAAATCTACTGGCATCATGAAATTGAGCATAATGCAAGAAGTGTGAAACATAGGATTCAAAACAAAATAATGCTTGACATTATGACAATATTCTTGTCACCTTTTCACCAATTATGCATGTTTTGCTGCATGTGACACAAAGAAAGTGATACTCTATTTATTTGTGATCATTATTTGGAAAATACCAACTTATTTAATAAATTGTGTGATATGAAGTAGGTATTATTATCTGAATGTTGAAATACAGGTAAAAGACGTATTATTTCCATAATTATTCTATGATAGGAACAATAAATAAGTATCTCTGAATGTTGACAGGTAAATACGACGAGTATCTTTAAGATAATGGATGGGGAAGTGCTGGGGTTGGACTCCGAAGAGAGGAAAAAGTTCATGTCCCTGGTCCCCAACAGCGTCTCTACGATCAAGGAACCGGAACAGAAGTACTTATGTATTGAGTATGGTCCGAGGAAGAGAGCTCAATACTTGTACTTGGATTTTACAAATTCAGGGTAAGTTTTTTTTAATTTTGTTATTGTTGCTAAATTGTATTATTCTATTCATTCGTGTATACAACTGACGCAATTAACCTCAAGGATTTTGCGTCAGGTTTATAATAGCTTCTGACCATTCGAGCATTGAAAAGTTAAGGGGTTTCAGGGACGAACACAGCATCATGCTTTCTGTAGCTCAGCTGAAAGACCACCGGTCTAGCGATCTGGAGGTCTCTGATTCGAATTCGAATTGACTGATTAAAGGGACTGTCCCTCTTTTACAAAACGTCTGAACAGTTTCCAGTTGACGGATGGGGATGAATATAACACACACAAAAAAAATATCAGATCGAACAGCCCTGTAATTTGGATTCTACGGATAAAAAACGAATGCGTTACTCCATCAAACTATATATCGGTCAATAAAAGAGTTTAACTGATTTAGCATAATATTACAACAATATTGTACTTATTCTTATAAAGGTATTGTGAAGCCGACATTTGTAAAGGTATGTCACGGAAAAAAAACTCAAAAATGAAGAATATGTAATTACATGTAGTCAGTTTAAGCGAGGTTTTGTTATTTTGTTTAATATTTGGTCATGCTATTATTATGTGTGTGCTGGTCACATAGCTAGCGCGGGTCACGTAGGGGTCACGCATAACGTTGTGGTACTTCGTGGAATCCGTGTACGAACTTCCTCACTGGGTGAATACACGTAAATGCACAATTAACCGTTGGTTGTCGTTTTATTAGTTTTAGGTCTATAACTTCACGAAAAAGATATTTCAAGCCCTAATTTTTTCAGGCATGCTATTAAATGACATTTTCTTTCATATAAGACAATAACCTCGCAACTTTTGAAATTTGGCTTGCAAAAGAGGGAATGTCCCTTTAAAGGGTGACTAAAGTACAAACGCATGTTGACTTTTGTTGATCTGTTATATAATGAATACATCACAAATCTGTTGACTATTTGATGTACATTTTTGTCATATTTTTTCTATTATTTTTTCTATTATTTTTTCTATTACTTTTATTCTACCTGCTAAGCTTCACCCCTAAAAAAAAAACCTCCAGAAGCAATTGACTTGTGTGACATCATAATACCATTCAACCATCAGTCAGCTAGATGAACAAAAGACATTGGTATGTCACTTCCTATCAACTGACCACCTGTTCACAATAGCATTGCATGTTTTATACAAAGCCCACTCACCATGAAAAGAAGGGTTTCAATGAAAACATCCAATGCTAATGCAATAAGGTACTCAGTGGGTGAGAACTTATCTTTTGTTCACGTTTATCTAGCTGACTGATGGTTGACTGGTATTATGATGTCACAAAAGTCAATGCTGGAGGATTTTTTTAGGGGTGGATCTTAGCAGGTAGAATAAAAATAAGAGAAAAAATAATATTAAAAATATGACAAAAATGTACATCAAATAGTCAAAAGATATGTGATGTATTCAATTATAACAGATCAACAAAAGTCAACATGCATTTGTAATTTAGTCACCCTTTAAGGGTACACATAAGGTATTTCTTAGCTTTTCCCTCAGCTTTTCCCTTTATGTGTTTTTTTGACAAGTTATTTTTTAGTAGGGGGGGCATGCCCCCGTGCCACTCACCCCTCCCCCCCCCCCCCCCCTCCCTCCCTCCATCCCCGTAGCTACACCACTGGGAGTAGCATAATTCATTCTAATTTTAATTCAAATTAAATCGCCGTGGTCAGCGTGAGAGTAAATTATGTTTAATAGTATGTCACATAATTCTTTTCGTTTGTATCACTAAATTAAATATGTCTGGTCTGTCACATTTGTTGTCATAATATAGGGACAATGAACTTGAAAACTGGGAGGACGCAATCCGTCGGATCCTACCTGGGGACTCATATAGGTCTCGAGTGAACACCGAGCCAAGTATTCGAAACAACAAGCCTGATAGACCATTCGCCAAAAGCAAATCTGCGCTACAACAAACGGTGAGCTTACAGTGAACATTTCTGATATTGATCAAGTATCATTTTTATTTGAAGTGTGTCAATATATAATAATAATGGCATTTTATTCATTGACAACAAACAAAAAGTCACATTCGCAACTGCAAGCTAAATTGCAGTGGCATATGTACGATAACATACAACGGTATTATACAAACGGCAAAATAGCTCAAACAAAATGACGAGGTATACAAACATTTCGTTAACATGTTAATATACATACAATAATTAGAGAAAGATTTAATAATAACACATGATTAATATTACGTACTTGCCCTGAATACTATAATGAACATTGGTAAGATCTCATTGTTGTATTAAGTTTCTTTGAAATGTTACTCATATCTTACTTTTATTTCACAAACACAACGAAATATTCAAAGAAAATAGGTTGACCATTTAAAATTTGTTGGAGAATCACTCTGGTACACATACTGCAGTATGGATTGTCAAATTGAACTATAAATGTAACCAAAAACTGAATATTTTGAATAAAAAACAACAAACTTTGATTAATTTATTTTGAAATATTAAATTCAGGGAACTGACCTCGTGCCACAAGCCAAAGCCAAGGCTAATTGTTATTGTGGGTATTAAACTTCTTATCTTGAACACGTATCAGAGCAATGGTGGACACAAAGAGAGGTACCAGAGTTAGTCATTGTAAAACACAACATTCTTTACGAAAGAAGCAGTTTATGGGTTTTTAGTGAAAATGTTGTCTCAATATACTTTAGCATAAACATTTAAATTAATAATTATATATGAAACAAATAATTCCTCCCTGCATTGGAGTCAATAATATAACCGTCTTCAGAGTGAAATTACGAACTTTATGTCCTATTCGTTTCTCACCAAAAACAGCAATCTGCTGAGAATCAATTCGCAAGTACCGAAGAGATCGAGGATGACTCTCCGGAAGACAACCATCTAGAAACTCATCAAGAAAGTAATGAAATCGCATTCTCAGACAGTGAGGCAACAGACCACCTATCGGAGATAAATGGTCCCCTTTCGGAACACATACCGAACCAGGACGAAACACCCCCAAATAGTAATGGAATCGTCTCCTCTGAGAGAGTAGACTCTGACGTATCGACTCCAGAATCGCTCAATTCTATTGAAGAGGACAATGAATCGCCGGTGCAAAAGAGGTTGAGGTAAATAACATTCGAAAACAAATAATTTAGTGTTTACGCATCTCAAATCAATAATTACATTATTGCATGCAGTTTGCCATAAAAAAATACTACGAGTATAATACGAACCTGTATCAACCGACTACATACAAAATGCAATATCAGCAAACAAAATCCATTTATAGTGGTATACAGTATCATACGGCCTACAGGTGGCACTGTCTTTATTATAAAACATGCCATTTTATTCAAGACCCCGCTTTTCTTTTCTTTTCTTTTCTTTTCGAATAGCATGTTTCAATAGAAAAGGTACTATAGGAGCTCAACACATTTGATTTCTTTTTTGATAATGTAAGTGTGGAATCGTTCTTCAGAATATTTATCCATTTAAGAAAAGCACATATAACAGTCGTTATCAGTGAGGACAAGATTGGCGTCACCAGGAGGGGGATGGGGGGAAATGTTCCTAATGTCTCCCCCCCCCCCCCCCACACACACACATTTAAAAGTGGAGGGTATTGTCTCCCTCACTTGTTCATAAATGCATATATTATGTATGTTCAATTCCATAACTAATTGCACTACATATTATGTGGAATGACTGTTTCCGGCATATCGCACAAGTTCAAGCCGAAAAGTGCAAAAGCTCATTACATTGTACGGGGGACAACCCCTCCCACACCCTCCCCTGCTCGGTCGCTTCGCTCCCTCGCGATGCCCCCCCCCCCCACACACACTTTTGAGAAGCTGTTGACGCCCTTGAATGAGGATGACACAAAACTATTTTTTTTAAACACACCAATGACGATTTGCATTTGTATGATCCTGTTCCCTATTTTAGCCATAACATAATTATGTATTTCTCCCGTATTGAAAACATATAAATGTGCCCCTATAAAATTAAGAACCCGTTCTCGTTATAGCAGCATTTTTTTTATGTCAGCAGTATTACATTCCATATTATTGTCAAAATATGTTTAAGTATTATGTTATGTGAACTGAAAACAGTATAATAGATTTGAAAATATCATATTTTAGAACTTGTATTCACACTGTCATAATGATCATGTTGGTATCACTGTAATAATCTCCTATATAGATCTCTGCAGGGGGAAAGAGATCAGGACGTTGTTGAGATAGAGATCGAGAGGAATGACCTTTCTAGGGTCGACTTCCGCTTCGCTGACTACCGAGGCGGTGTTTTGTAAGTACCCTTTCAAAGGAATCGATAACATTGTATAGTGTATTTCAAAAGGAGTTTGTTTCTAAATTTAACAACTTACATCACCGTTTTATCATTATAAATTTATTTCACTAAATATGTCAGACGTGTTCCTCTTTTATGTTTACTGCAATTCAAAATCCATTGTCGTGAAATATTTTCTTTGTTAATCAGTTCCATTTTGCAGCATACATTTCAATCGTTCGGGTTCCGTTTCTTTACACCTCTTTCAATGTGTGGAACTTTGTCTCACGGATTGTCAATATATCAATTTAAAAACACACTTATTTTTGGAATAATAGTTAAATATGTTTTTGTTTTAGATTTTTGTGTTTTTTACATTGTCACGTGTGTTAGCATTCGTTCTTCCTCTCTGTCTCTTATCTATCTCTGTATTCATATCCCCTTCTAATAATATGTTTCCTTCTTTATAATTATGCGCATAGAGACCCAAACATTGGTGTGATATGCGCTATACAAGAACTGTTTTTTATTATTATTATTAGTCAGCATAATATATTAGTAAGCATAATAATACCAATAAAATATACAAGATATAGGCCCAAGCGAGGGGTTTCCAATTTGATACTGTCTTGAACATAATCAATTATCTAATTGGGTTGTTTTGATTTGTGGTTGTTTCCCTTGTAAAGTAAAAATTATACTGAATCATACTAGACGTACGAGGCGAGGGTGGGTGGGGGAGGGATGGGTGCAGTTACCGAGAGTTTTGAACTCACCTCATGTCATTTTTTTTTCAGGTCGAAATTCTGCGCAAAATCGGAATGATTGAGGCAAAAAATCCTCTGGAAACCCCCGTTGAAAATAATTGCCTGTACTCAATTTTTAGGTTATGCTCAAAATTTACAATATTGAGATCACAACATGTCCTCTGTTTTACGGAAATGTAAAATGTTCATTTTGTATTATATATTTTTCTTTACAAATACGATTATATCATAGAATTTGGGTGACATTTATTATCATACATAATTATGCATGTTTATACAGGTATCTCTTAAAAATGTTGAACAATGTAATCATGTATATTAATATTAGAAGGATAAAAACGACTATAACGCCTGAAAATTATGGTGGAAGGGGGAATTCGGTGAATCATGGTGACGATAATCTACTATACATGTCATTTTTTCAAACTCTGAACATGCTCACAATGTAGACGCAACACATTGATTGGCGACAGAGGTAATATTTAGTGCCTGTCATAAGATAGCAATATTTATTAATAGTTTTAATCGTTAACTTCCGCATTATTGTCATGATTGTAATTATGTTTGTGTGCCTATCGTATGTCATATATTTTTGATGGGTCTCTTTGCATCTGTGATTATGCTAACAAACATCATCATATGACCAATTAGCAGCAAATTTATATAAATGTAATACAAATATTGCAAATGCAATATAACATACAGATAAATGTGTATAATCCCAGCAACTTAACATAATAGATTATTTAAAATGCTAATTCGTATGTAATACCAATATAGATGAACTTTTATACCAAGATGTGTACTACTTTATTTGTACTAGTAATTGAAAGGGGAATGTTTAGGAAAAATTGGACGACGCTGAATAATAATCGTTGATATAGTTTTGAGCGATATCGGTCAAGAAATAAGGCACTTTGAAAACATTTTTTTTTCTACGGGGATTCAAATTGGCAACATAGACCGAAACGATTGTGGACAACTCTCCAAAATTATGTTGTGTAAGCAGAATTTCAGTAAATTTCTCTTTTCTTGAAATGAACGTTTTCCTTGGTCTAAGTTTCAAATATTGTTTGTTATTGTGGAATCCATGTCCACATAGTAGATGACATGACATATCGTAAGTATAAGGGGAACGGAAAGAAACATGTCCGTAAAGAATTAAATAGGGAAAATGGGACGTGTTTGTACAATACCAAAAACAAAACAAAAATCATTTATATAGGAAATGTCCATAAATGATTCAGAATGTTGTGCAATTTTGATTCCCCCCAAAAAAACCTGAAATGCCAAAGCTATGTATGTCACTTTTCATAAGTCACACGACTCTTGTGACTAAAATAACTTCGAATAATTTTGTTACCAATTTTGTTCTTTGTGAACTTAGAGATGGTTACTTTTTGCCAGCACTGAATTCCCCTTTCCGAAGTTATTCAGTATTTTTTAATTTTAACCATTTCCTCTTTTCATTAAAATAGGGGAAAGCCCGATCTTTTGTTGATAACCTAACCCTAAATTCTAATTCTCTCCACACAAGCAAACAAAGAGATAAAAATGATTTGCGTTTGAGCTTCACTTTCAGCATGTTTAGCACCATATATTATAGGCGCCGGAAGTGTGAAGTTTGTTACAAATGATTTTTCAATATAGAGATTATACAAAATAGTTTTAAAGCCGCTTTGGTATATTTTCAAAAGTGTGTTTGATATATAAATATTTTCTTAGATTATTGAATAAATTTATACTGGCCCCCAACATTTAGTCCAATATATTTATTTATTTACTGTTTCAGAACCGATTTTGATCAAACGAAGTTTATTCTGTCATGCAAACTATGTGTTTGTTTTTTTCTCCAAATATTACAGTTAGTTTGTCATTACCTCACAAAGAACATTTCTTGAAGCGATATCTAAACAAAAACTGTACTAATCATTTTACTTGTCATCCATATAATGCTATTCATTCGCTGGATGTCACCTTTGCACTTAGTTGTGTCAGTCTAAATATATTCCGTAATGGTTTGTATTCGTTACAGTTCCTCATCTATTATATTGAAGCAAAATATGTAATTTAATTGTTACAAAAAATAAAATAAGATGATCCAAGCGAAAACTATAAAACTATAAACGAAATAGCTATATTTTAGCTTTTCGTAATTTATTTTCGAATTATAAAAAACACGACTTTTTTTTAGTGATACGAGTATAATATTAAACAATAATCACCCTTAAGACATATTTATCATTATTTTGGGTATCTTTGCTATACTTTGATGATGACTTTTTTTTTTTTTTTGCATGGGACCTAACTCATTAGTATTCTTAGTAAGGGTGAAATACAATGTAATACGCATGACTTCCAGATCATAATACATTTCGTTCTCCTTTGTGTGATTTTGTATTTTTTGATCGACTTTTTTTATTTGGTTGCCATTCCTCGCATGTTTACTTTAGTGTATCTGAATTTAAACTACAGTGACTATTCATCATTTATCTATATCATAATAGTAAATCAATATATAAAATCTCAGCGATACGCACCATTTTATGATGCATATATTTCCGTCTGTAATCTGTAATGTATTCCATGTTAAGCCTCGTCTATAATTGGAGCTGGATTTATGACCCGAGGCTGGGCTGCACTAGTAAAATAGATAAACATATTAAAGAGCCGTGTTTAGGCATAAAAGGGTATATAATGCTATGTATTATCTAACTACGGCAAGTACTGTTTTAAAATGAATCGGAAAATGTAGATACAGTCACACATGTGTATAAAGACCACTCGAGAAAGACATGTTATTTCTATGCAGGTGGTATTTATAGATGGGTTCACATTCAAACTGCTTCCTGGAGGAAACAAGAATAGTGGTCTTATAATTGACACTGCAGAGGAGGTATAATTGTCGTATATACTTATTATTTATATCGTCTTATGAAATAAGACGATTTGAACAACATGTATAATTCATGAATTTTGTGTGCTATTTTGTACCCTGATTATTTTATATGATTGAAAATGAGCAAAGAAAAATAGGCTTCGCCGGGAATCGAACCCGAGACCTCCGGATTACTAGACCGGTGCTCAACCTATCGAGCCACGAAGGCTCTTGAATGAGGGGCGTTCCCATGAAACCCTTTTCAATGCTCGATTAGTCAGAATCTATATAAACCGGGCGAAATCCCAAGGATAATTAAATCAACTTGATACAAAATCAACTTAAATCAAAGTTGATTTAATTATCCTTGGGATTGCGCCCGGTTTATATAGCCTCTGACTAATCGAGCATTGAAAAGGGTTTCATGGGAAGCTATATAAACCGGGCGCAATCCCAAGGATAATTAAATCAACTTAAGTTGATTTTTTATCAAGTTGATTTAATTATCCTTGGGATTTCGCCTGGTTTATATATAGATCAGGGGCGTCGATCCTGGGGGGGGGGGGGGGGCAGGGGGGGCGGTCGCCCCCCCCCCCCCCCCCCCAATGAAAATATTGGGGGGGCGAACATATCATTTCGCCCCCCCCCAATAATTCCGAAAATGAGGAAGAAAAAAATCGAGTGATATCATGCCGAAGAGGGGAAAGACACATTTATCAATAATTAATCTTTAAAATAGCCGTTTTTTAGTTTGAAAAGGACTGTAAATCTCTTTTTTGCCGCGCGCTTCGCGCGCATACAGTTTCTCATATTGCAAGTTTCATTTTGGTTGCGGTAACTCACCTTTCGAAATGTATTGGGCAGTGTAATTTCTCAAACGCACACCTCAAACGAAGTTTATTAAACCCTCATCTATAGATAGCACACCGTCACAGAAAATAAAATAATCTGAAATATATCTTTCAGTCAATTCGGTCCATATGCGCTGAACGCAAATTAAATTGGAATATCATGTCTCCCCACATTTGAAAGTGGAGGAGATTGTCCCCCTCCCTGTGTCATTATGTATGTTTGGTTCCATACTTATATATTTCATATTACGTGAAATTTCTGTCTCAGGTGTGCACCAAATCGCACGATTTCACGCCCAAAAATACAAAAGCTCCCTACTGTGGGAGGGGGACACCCCCTCCCACACCCTCCCCCGCTCGGTCGCTTCGCTTCCTCGCAATGTCTCCCCTCCACTTTTTGAGAAGTTGTTGATGCCCTTGCTTAGTTTCATGGGAGCCCAATGCCATGCCTGCCCAATGCCCTAGACTATATCGATGGCTTTATAGTATACAGGATCACGTGGATCCGTCTCATGCAAGGCTCAATATTTTCCTCGCTATGGCTATGCCCTTTAAAAATACGCTACGAGTAGGTTCACTATTTTATACAATTTTAACGCCCATGATAGGAGTTGCAAATGTCTGAAATCTAAAAGCTTCCGGGGGCTCCGCCCCCTGGACCCCCATTATTGTCCCCAAATGTGGGTGCCCCCCCAAGTCAGGTCTTCGAAGCCATCAAGACACTTTCAATGAGCGCATAATCAAACTTCCGGCCATGCCAATGTGGGGCTTTTAGCTCTCTCAGTGGTCACTCTGGAAAATTTTTCAAATTTCGCCCCCCCAATCTCAAAAACGGATCGACGCCCCTGATATAGATTCTGACTAATCGAGCATTGAAAAGGGTTTCATGGGAACGCCCCTCATTCAAGAGTCTTCGTGGCTCGATGGGTTGAGCACCGGTCTAGTAATCCGGAGGTCTCGGGGTCGATTCCCGGCGAAGCCTAATTTTCTTTGCTCATTTTCAATCATTTAAAATATTTCTAGTCATTTTCCTCTATGTTTGAATCTGATTATTTTATGAAATAAAGTTCCTCGGCTGAGGCAAAACAAATTATATATCGTATGTTACTGTTCACAGTGTCAGTAACTTGAAGCTGCCGAGCGGACAAACGGAACCCCTACATTGTCTCCACATAGGCGACCATGTCGTGGAGATAGACAACCAACCCGTGGTCGATGCGCACAATGCCCTAGAGAAAATCAACTCTCTCCTAACCATGGAGCCCACGGAGCAGGTCAGTGTCACACCCATAGGCGTACCCAGGGGGGGGGGGGGGGGTTCAACCCCCCCCCCCCTTTGACATAAAAATTACTGTTTTGGGGGATTGAACCCACCCCCCCCCCCCTTTCAACTTGTAGCTGGTCTTGAAACCACATTTTAACGGTCTCGACCATCATTACCAATGGTCTAAGCCTCGAAAATTGCAAAGAATCCTGGTCTCGGCCTCAAAAATGTTGAAAATTCTTGGTCTGGGCTTCGAAAATTTTCTACGGACACCCCCCCCCCCCCCCCCTTACAGGATTCTCAACCAATAGTCTTGGTCTAGGCCTCGACAATTTTGGACCGGTCCTGGTCTCGGCCTCGACAATTTTGAATGTACTTGGTCTCGGCTTCGAAAATTTTCTACGACCACGCCCCCCCCCCCCCTGCTGACAGAAATTTGGCTAACGAAATAACGCCCCCCCCCCCCCCTTAAGAAAATCCTGGGTACGCCACTGGTCACACCAAATTATGTTACATTTCTTAAATTAAGAAAATACTGCTGAAAACTGCTTGTCTACTAAAAATCGCCAATGTGGTAAAATGAGAGTCGTATACAGCCTAGCTTTCAATCCTAGCAGAATCTTCGTCAGGGCAAAATGACAGTTACTACAAAAAGAACACAACATATATATCAACATTAACACATGTATGGATGGGGGGCTGGGGGAGGAAAGGAGGCGGAGACACAAAACAATGAAAGCAACTGTGAGTGGGAGAGTGCCAGGACTGCTTGACCAATCAGGTCAAACAGGCAGAGGATGGTCCTTAAGTGGCTGCAGTCAAAGGAAACGTGATGAGAGTGTAGGGCTTAAAGAAGAATAGAGGTAGGAAGGATCAAAGAAGGAAATCAAGGTACAGAAAGAGACATGTGAACAAAAGACAGTTAATGAGGTGTGGGTGTGCACTGGGGCACTGAGAGGGGAAGAACAATAGAGGGGATTATGAGAGTAGGGGATGGGAGTGAGAGGATTAGGACAAAGAAAGTGAAGTGGTGTGTGTTGCAGGATCGGATGAATAGGACAGGCGAGTTCAAAGGAGAAAGTGAGGACCCAGTGGGTGATGATTAGTGGGGAAGCAACAGAGATAAATAAATGGGACAGGAAGTACAAAAGAGATAGTGATCAAAAGGAAGCCTAAATTGGTAGGTGATCAGAGGTAAGGTGGAGAGACAGATGAGAGAGGGTTGAACAATATGATCAAAATAGAGGTGGAACTATGCATGATGAGAATATGTATATGAATAAGCCCATGTCTATGGACAGTGTACCTATAGAGAGAAATTAAATGCAAAAATTATAACATGTTAATAAACAAACATAATTATGTGTATGAATAGTGACAGTGTATTGTGAGGAGACGGTAAATTATATAATCTCAAAGAAAACTAAAATGAATATATGGGGGAAATAAAATGGGAAATAAGAACATAAATAGTATGTGGAACAAAGTAAAGTATTGATATGGGGGTGAAAACAAAACAAATGGTGGTGCAGACAATGAAGGGGAGAGAAGCAAAGATTAATCACTGCCTTCTTGGATATTAAGACCACGGGGATGAATGGTGCAGAGACGTCTTATCCAGTACTTCTCTCTGCTGGAGCGGAGTGTGTCCGGGCGGTTACCGGAGTGATTAGGTAGGTTGAAGTGGTTGCCAACTGGAGTGTCATGTTTGGAGGTGTGAATGGTAGATCTGTGTCCGTAAACGCGTCTCTTGAGGGTGTTCCTGGTTTCGCCTACGTACTGGATGCCACAGACTCTGCACGTGATGAGATATACAACATTGGTGGTGGTGCATGTGAAGTGGCCCTTGGTATGGTGAGAGATGTTGTTGGAGTGGCTGGTGAAGGTATCATCCTGATGGATGTGTGTCTGACACACTTACCTCCCCTCCGCCGCATCTTGACTAACAATCACCACGTTCTTCACACTTCTGATCGCCTCCAACAGGCTGTCCCTGATGCCCCCATCCTAGCCTACAGACGCCCTCGCAACCTCAAGGACATCATTGTTCGAGCTGAACTTCCCACCCCCAACAACAACCCCTCTCCCATACAGCAAGGCACCTTTAAGTGCACCGCCGACAGATGCATTCTGTGTCAGACACACATCCATCAGGATGATACCTTCACCAGCCACTCCAACAACATCTCTCACCATACCAAGGGCCACTTCACATGCACCACCACCAATGTTGTATATCTCATCACGTGCAGAGTCTGTGGCATCCAGTACGTAGGCGAAACCAGGAACACCCTCAAGAGACGCGTTTACGGACACAGATCTACCATCCACACCTCCAAACATGACACTCCAGTTGGCAACCACTTCAACCTACCTAATCACTCCATTTCTGACATGATTCTACAGGGAATAGAATCTCTAGGTAACCGCCCAGACACACTCCGCTCCAGCAGAGAGAAGTACTGGATAAGACGTCTCTGCACCATTCATCCCCGTGGTCTTAATATCCAAGAAGTCAGTGATTAAACTTTGCTTCTCTCCCCTTCATTGTCTGCACCACCATTTGTTTTGTTTTCACCCCCATATCAATACTTTACTTTGTTCCACATACTATTTATGTTCTTATTTCCCATTTTATTTCCCCCATATATTAATTTTAGTTTTCTGTGAGATTATATTATTTACAGTCTCCTCACAATACACTGTCACTATTCATACACATAATTATGTTTGTTTATTAACATGTTATAATTTTTGCATTTAATTTCTCTCTATAGGTACACTGTCCATAGACATGGGCTTATTCATATACATATTCTCATCATGCATAGTTCCACCTCTATTTTGATCATATTGTTCCACCCTCTCTCATCTGTCTCTCCACCTTACCTCTGATCACCTACCAATTTAGGCTTCCTTTTGATCACTATCTCTTTTGTACTTCCTGTCCCATTCATTTATCCCTGTTGTTTCCCCACTAATCATCACCCACTGGGTCCTCACTTTCTCCTTTGAACTCGCCTATCCTATTCATCCGATCCTGCAACACACACCACTTCACTTTCTTTGTCCTAATCCTCTCACTCCCATCCCCTACTCTCATAATCCCCTCGATTGTTCTTCCCCTCTCAGTGCCCCAGTGCACACCCACACCTCATGAACTGTCTTTTGTTCGCTTGTCTCTTTCTGTACCTTGATTACCTTCTTTGATCCTTCCTACCTCTATTCTTCTTTAAGCCCTACACTCTCATCACATTTCCTTTGACTGCAGCCACTTAAGACCCTCCTATGCCTGTTTGACCTGATTGGTCAAGCAGTCCTGGCACTCTCCCACTCACAGTTGCTTTCATTGTTTTGTGTCTCCGCCTCCTTTCCTCCCCCAGCCCCCCATCCATACATGTGTTAATGTTGATATATATTTTGTGTTCTTTTTGTAGTAACTGTCATTTTGCCCTAACGAAGATCCTGCTAGGATTGAAAGCTAGGCTGTATACGACTCTCCTCTTATGTTACATTTCTGTTAGTTATATTAATACCTGATTCTGTAATAGGTGATCATATTGTAGTTGTTTACTTCTTCTCACTCTTATTCTATTTTGAATCAATTTCATTTGTCATGTTTGTGGAAGACCACGCAGCTTCACTGTGACGATAAATGGCTCAACATTTTTTTGTTGTTGTGACAGTCGCTTGTATTACGATAGTAACTCTGTTTGCGTGCTCATAATTTTAAAATTATCATGAATCTCATATGCTGGGCTTAGTTTACTTTTAAAGGTGCACCTGTAAAGTGTCAGATATTGCCCAAAATGACATTTGAGACTTTAATCCTGTACCAAAATCATTGTAAGATATGTCTGAATGATGTGTGAAAGTTTCATTGAAAAAGAACACTGCTTTCCTGGTTAAAAAAGCGAAAAATGCGTCTGCTTTTACAACGAATTACTGTATGACGTTTATGAGGTTTATGACCGTTCATTAACGCTCTTGAGCTGAATGATATATATCGTCATACTAAAGAGGCATTTGAAAAAAATCAAACCCTATTGTATTCCTTTCTTACCATAAGCTAAACAACACGGTAGAAGAGAAACAAGGAAGCTCCAAGTAATTTTCGTGGAGTTAGATACTTTACAGGCATCACCATGATCACTTTAAGCTAAAAGGTTGCCATGGTTATGATGATAACATTTCGTCCGATTAAAACAATGCAGATTATAAGTCAGTGGCGTAGCGGGGTCAGACTTATTCAAGGGGGGCACACCCTGTTTTTGTTTTCTTCAATGTTTTGTTGTCAAAGTATTGGGGGTAGAGGCACGTGCCTCCCCAGTGCCCCTTAGCTGTGCCACTCATTAAAGTAATATGTTGCACTTTCGCTTGTCACTTCTACAAGTTTCTCTCATAATAGACAGTTGCTTACTGAGCCTTTTTTTATTTGCAGAAGTTATGGTAAATTATAGATGTTTCCATTCTTTATTTGTCTTTCATTAGAACCAAAATCAAGAATCAAACAAATCAGTTACAGTTCGTTCACTTCATTTTCAGATCAACACGTCGATCAAATTGAAGTTAAGGCGTTTTCCCAACGGGCACATGTGTGTGATTCATTTTGATCCCACCATGCCAATGGATGACATCTGGTATCAGCTCGGCATTACTCTTCACGGAAGCAGGGTAACATTAACCTCCATCAAAAATTGTCTTCACCTTCTAATTGATTTCATATTTTATGTTAGATATAATTGCAATTCACAGAATACATTAATTTGATACTACTTTCGTTTCTTATATGAAACTTGAGAAACTAAAACGAACAGCAAGGCTATTATCAGTATTACCCAGAAACCATAAACGAGGCTTAATTTTAGTGCTTCGACCACAAGTATACATGTTATATTTTCTTCTCATTGTTTTCAACAACAAAAAAAAACTTTGATGTATAGGGGCCCTGCAACCCAAATGCATGTTGACCTCTGTTCATGTGTATTAGTGTACACATTCAATATTTGTAAAAGGTTTGACCCAAATATGTTTTGTATATTTTTAAACATTTTATCATTTATTTGTCTTCATGTTGCTAAGCCCCACCTCCTAAAAAACCCTCCAGAGCAAATTCTATTGTTGACCTGCAGTGACATCATTTGTCAATCACTGGTCAGCTACCATCACACGGTTGAATAGAATACCAACTCACACAACTTCAATTACAATAGTTATTGCTATGTCAGAAGAAAAGCACTGTCTAAGCTATTGCATGGAGGTATGCAGGGCATGCTTTTGTGTGGATGTTCTTTTTGTACTTTCATCTTTTCTTAATCTCATGGTAGCTGACCAGTGATTGACAAATGATGTCACTGCAGGTCAACAATATAATTTGCTCTGGAGGGTTTTTTAGGAGGTGGGGCTTAGCAACATGAAGACAAATAAATGATAAAATGTTTAAAAATATACAAAACATATTTGGGTCAAACCGTTTACAAATATTGAATGTGTACACTAATACAGATGAACAGAGGTCAACATGCATTTGGGTTGCAGGGCCCCTTTAAACTTATATTAAAGACAGTCCACATAACCCCAGCAAAATGGTCCTGAAATTAGATTTCTAACCGTTTATCCTATAGGCCTATTTTACATATTTACTTATTTTCTTTTGATTTGTAATGTTCCATATATGTTTTATTCGTTTTAATGTATTATGTTTGTATGGATTTCGGAAATAAATACAAACAAACAAACAAATGACTTTCGTCTTAGGATGAGCACCTAAAGACTTTCCATGCTATAGACGAACATTGACTTACTAAGTACTTGGAACATGAAAGTGTATATTTATAGTCCCTGAAACCCTTCCTGTAGGGTTGTTTCAGACCCATAAAGCGAGCATAAAGCACCTAAAAGACTCATAATTATGTATTGTGGCATGAGTTATGGCATAAAGCTATCTAAATAGGCGCCACCGGAGATGTACGAAAGCACGCACACCCATTCACCGAACATACCGGGAAAAAAACTTTGACTATTTTTATAAGCTTTATTTTGACCTCATTCTTAGTGACCATCTCGCATAGGTCTTCATCATTCAAGATTTCTTGGTTGTCGTTGTTGTTGTTGTTGTTACCGTACATGATTACTGAATTATGATTGTTTCTTCAGATCACGGAGATGAACCCTGGCAAGGCCTTTAGGAATTCGTGTGACCCGGGCAAAGTGACGTTGGCAGGAGGGAGAAAAGTCAACAAAGCGATCACGAGCATCAATGGCCGTCCAGTATCACTGGATGAAGGGTCAGATGAGGTAAGTCATGAATCACAACTTGTTGAATAAATCTTTAGATCAATAATGTTTCATAAATTAGAAATGACTATTATCTGAAAAAGTTTGCTTCACAGTTATAGTAGCTAGAGCCTCAGTCTACAAGATGGTCGATTTCTGGGGTGGAATTCCCCTTCAAGAATCCGAGTATCCGGGGATATTATTATGTTTGGATTACTGCAAAGTCCATCCAGCCAAAATGTGACTTACTCCCTTATCACTAGCTCTGACCCGAACTTATTTTCACCCTCACTTTCTTGCAGATCCGTAAAATGATATGCGCCGCGTGCACAGAGGACGGTTCGCCTCTGGTCTTCCACGTGCATCCCATCACCTTCCTGGAAGCGCTAGGCAAAAACAAGATCCCAAACCAACGACAAGCCCGAATCCCAAATGATGCAGGTCTAGAGGGAGAATCTGTTTTTTCCAGGAACACGCGAGAAAACGAGCTGCCCATAGCATTCCAAGCAGGAGCCACTGCAGCGGTTTCCCCGAATACACGGGGAATAGATGGAATCCCGAACGCAGGAATGGCAACCGAGTTCACGAGAGCAGGAAGAGAAGCCGAAGTCGTGGATGCACGCGTAGCCGAAGTACCGAGCGCTCAAGGTGAAGCAGATCGAGTTCTATCTGAAGAGGCCGCACGTCTTGTCTCGCTCGCATCTAAGCTACGACAAGAAAAAAAAGTATCAACCAGAATCAGGATGAACGGAACCAAAGTATATCTACAAACTCAAAATGGAGCCCAAGAACCATGGAAAACCTGGGATGAGTAACTCACTTTCTTAAACTTTTCACATTTCAATAACTCTCTCGAGTCCACTATACTCCAGAACAAATTGTTGACTTATAAACACATTAACTCAAACTGTCTGGAATTTCAGATTCAGAAACTTTAAAAAAGAATGTTAGTTAAAATATCATCATACTTTATTCTGTGTTTACACTCGCGTGTTTGCACTTCAACTTTGTTATAACTTTGTATGACAATTTGATAATATTACATTGTTTTTTTATTTTTGAGAAAATTGAAGAGCTTATTCATTGAAATGTATTTGATAGTTATTGGAATATTTAAAATGTCATGTTTCTTCGTTGTATACTTTGTGATGGATTTTGAACTTACACTAGAAAAAGTAGTATTTGTAATGAGTAAATATTGAATGTTAGTTTATATTATGCATAATTATACATGCGTAAACGTAATACGCGTTAATGTGTACATTGTATTCATGTTGATTTGTTATATCCAACTGTCTCTTGTTTCACCTAATTTAGGTCAGCCACTTGACATCATTTACTCAGCATGTGTAACACTTTATTTACTATAGAGTACAGAAGCTATGACGTCATAAAAATCTATTTTGATAATTTTCGAATTTGAACTTCATTTTCCGAAAGAGCATAAACAATGATGTTCAAATACCGAAAATCAATTTAATATGTTAAGTATTGGCTGAGATATGCCCATCCGAATGATTTTGTTGTCAATATGAAATCAGTGTTATAGTGCTCTGGTTCATAACTTATCATGGTGGTGTAGATAATACGTTTGGTTTGAGGTTTGAGGTTTGATGTTACACCATGTGAGAAGAAAGGATTGGAGAGTCCTGAGAAGGACTGTTCAACCTGTTAGAAACGTCAAGCCCCTCAGCTATCACCCCACTCCCCCTCTCTTTACAATAACCATCATCTACATGCAATAACTATACCGGCGATGTAGCTCATATTAGAAATACAAGCTCAATATAAAATTCCAACAGTCCTTATCCATGACTTCCATGTGGTAGCATCCTTTAGCCTGTGGTGCAGTAGTCCTGTGAAGGACTGTGTAGTCCTTTTTAGGACTATCCTAGAACAAATACCAACAGTCCTTCTCATGACTCTCCAATCATCCCTTCGTACATGGTGCAACCACAAACCAAACGTATTATGTAGGTGTTGGGAAATTCTTTTTCAGTGATTAAGTCATCATTTTGAGTTGATAAATATTTGTAGTATTACGGTATACAATGTGTGTGCTTCATGTATGGGCAAAACAGTATTGGTATTGGGTTTCACGAATATAGTACACATATTTGATTCATGTGAGACTATCAAATACAAGTTTATTTCGAACATCGCTTCTTTCAGTCCCTCTTATCCATTTTGGGCATTGTAGCATCTTGGAAAAGTTATAAATTTGTGTTCATGAGAATCGGAATGAATGTGTTAAGCCCGGCGCAGACAGAGCCGACTCGACCCGATCCGACTGTTTTTCATTAGGCTAGAGTTGGGCCCGGTCGGTCGGAGCAGATTTATCGTGTTCAATCGGCCCCAACTGGCATCCGACTGTCTCTCGACTGGCAAAATGTGTGTCGCGAGGCACTGAAAACTGAGCCGATCGGAATGACAACCAGTCGAGTCGGCTCTGTCTGCGCCGGGCATTATACTTAACATTAAGATTACGTTTATAACAAGGAATGTATATTCCAAATTTATCAAAATTACTTGCCCCGCCACATGCATGTAAACCGAACACAAAAAGTAACTACCCCCCTAAAAAAACAGCTCAGAATGTCATAACCAAGAATCGTTTCAAGATTTTGTTTCGCCAAAATATTTATATGGTAGTTAGGAAAACAATGTGTAAAAATGAGAGGTAACCAATAATCCATGGTTGAGAAAGTACACATTTAAGAGAAAATAGTCATATTTCAAAATTCGCAAAATTTATATTATTATTGCAGTTTATTGAGTATTGATAAATTTCTAATTGCACTGTTTTACAATTGCAATTAATGCATTTAACCACATGTGCCATTGAAAAATTAAAATGGATGGAATTTGCGCAAGTTCTAACTTTTGAAAGTGTGTCATTTTGTCTTTAATCTGAGCTCATTCAGCCATGAAGTGATGAATATCTCTGAATTTCACACAAAATGTTTATATCAACTGTAGAAATATTGTGGTAAAATTATAGCTTGAGACAATTATTAGTTATGAAATTATAAGCATTTGTTTAGGGGGGTAGTTACTTTTTGTGTTCGGTTTATATAGGAAATGTGGAAAATACGATATTCATTTACATATATCAGGATTCTATTTCTATATCTATATCTATGTTTAGCTGCAACTTTCTTCTCAAAGCGCTTGGAGGCTGGCCTGCAGTATGCGCTATATTATGTCATATTATCATAATTATTATTATAAAGATTATTGTGCATTGGTATTATATTCCATCCATAACGGTGCTTCACGTATTACTTCCGGGTATAGATGTACGAAGATTGTCTTGGTGTATGTAAAACAAAGAAGTACTAATGTTAGTACACTACGAAATTTGTTATCTCTGTTGAAAAAATTAATATATATATAATGTATATATAAATACAGTATATATAAATGAATTTATATACATGTAGTTTGATTTGAAGAAGACAAAAACAGGCCATCTCGTGAAGGTTATATAATGGGTTGTGTAGTCAAAGTAATTTAATTGAAATATATCAAATGATACCAACAATTCAAGGTTTTTTATTGGTATTAAGTTGTGATAAACAATATGTCATGTATTTTATAGGCTAACTCTACAGCGGTTGTTCAGTTTCGAGTAGAGGATCACAACCGATCACGAGAACATGCATTTCCCAATGATGAATGATAGGCTCAAAAGAAAAGATTTAAAGTGATAATTTATCATTCAAATTCTGAACTAAATTTCACAAATGAAACAGTATGTAGATGGTTGAGCATGTTTCCTACAAAGAAGAGTTACATAATATATTTGTTTCTTATCTAAATTTTTGTTTTATATAGCAACAAAATTATTCAGTATGTTATGTTTATAAAACAGTCATAAATCATTCTCACAATATGGTGTGAGTTGTGCTGTACTTTTGCACCGTCTCACGTTTTCTTTTAAAACAATAATTTCTCTTGATTGTTATTAGCGTTTCTTTGGGTAAAACCAATATATTGAATATCACAACTAATGAATAACTGTCCTGAATAAAATAAATATACATTTTCTTTTATAACTATTGAAAGTTATTGTGATTTATTTCGGATATTAACCATTTCTTTTCATTTAAATAGGCCTGTCCTATTATTAGATCATGTTTTGCACATAATCCAGACACATACAGCAATCATACATGTATTATTACAAAATATAGTCCGACAAACCTGTTGACAGAGATCAATTTTCTACAGAGGCCACTTTTCTTATTTCCCTTGGGTTTCACTAAAACAGGTTGCAGCAATACAATAATAGAGATAAATCAAGTATAATGTTTTATGCGCATCAAACATCCCTTTTCATCAAACGCGATTCCCCTTCGTGCTTCGTCGTTATAATTCTGATATAAACACGCTAATTGTGTATGATGGATTTTAACCCTACAGGCTCCAATGGTAATGATAAATCGTGACTAAACAGATATATTCAAGTTTCAGAACGTATATGTATGACAATCGAGTGTCAAATCTGTATTATTTAATGGTTTACCATTGTATGTTATTTGTGACTTGTTGCCTTCCACTTCCTTATTTGTATCTCCCTGATTATACTCCGCATTGTCGCGACGAACTGCTACAAAAGCCATTAAAATTGGTTAATCATAATATGTGATTGTTTATTTTGTTCTCTAGTTCTCTTTTTTACCAGTTGACCAGATTATTTTCTCTTCTTTCACCTCCGAATTATAAAATGTTTCTGTAAATAAACAAAATTCCGACCCCAAACTAGTTGTGTAGCTATGTGGCAGGCACACAAACAATTAAAAAAACATGGGGAAAATCGTTGAAAAAATAAAGATTGTAATAATGTGACACAAGCAATAAAAAACATGGGGAAAAAATCGTTGAAAAAATAAAGATAAACACAGACTGTCCCCCCCCCCCCAAAAAAAAAACAACAACAACAAACACACAAAAAAACACACAAACACAAACAAACAAACAAAAACAAAAAAACCCATAAAACAAACAAAAAAAGAACGAAAATAGCCAATAGAAATATTATAAGTATATCATTGTATATTATAGGCCTATTTATTGAACTAAATTATTATTTGTTTATAGGCCTGTGCTATTATTAGATCATGTTTTTTTCACCTAATCCAGACACATACAGGAATCATACATGTATTATTACAAAATACAGTCCGACAAACCCGTCCACAGACATCAATTGTCTAGCTAGCTAGTGGCCACTTTCCTTATTTCCCTTGGGTTTCACTATAAACAGGTTTTAACTCTACAACGTGCAGCGATACAATAATTGAGATCAATCAATTATAATGTTTTATGCACATCAAACATCCATTTTAATTCATCAAACGGGATTCCCCTTCGTGCTTCGTCGTAATCATTCTGGTAAACACACCATTATT
Source organism: Echinarachnius parma (assembly GCA_037951105.1). Taxonomy (NCBI): domain Eukaryota; kingdom Metazoa; phylum Echinodermata; class Echinoidea; order Clypeasteroida; family Echinarachniidae; genus Echinarachnius; species Echinarachnius parma. The sequence goes on along the minus strand of JBAMJV010006359.1, from coordinate 45,817 downwards.
GTGTAAGGATTTGAACCTCTTATCAACCCCATGTGATGTCTTATTGTGTAAAATGATAAACCGTGACTAAACAGATATATCAAGTTTCAGATTGTATTTATGACAATCGACTGTCAAATCTGTTTATTTAATGGTATACGGTAAATACCATTGTATGTTATTTGTTTTTTTTGCCTTCCACTTCCTTATTCGTATCTCCCTGATTATACTCCACATTGTCGGCGAACTGCTACAAAAACCACTAAAATCAGTAAATCATAATTATGTGAGTGTTATGTTTTATATTTTGCTATAGTTCTCTTTTCACCTGTCATGTCTGAGCTACAGCTAGGGAGGTATGCATATAATATACGGGTACCGGGGCTGGAGGCTCTACCCCAATACGTTTTAAAGCAATCGTTGCGGGGGTGAGTGGTAATCGGGGAGGATGACAATTTTGGGAAAACAACATAAGCTGTAGAACGCCAGTATTTTATTGTTTTTTAGTTTTGAAGTAGTCTAGTCTGTGTAATCATGATATATAAATATGATGAATGGGCATCAGTGGCGTAGATACATGCAGGAAAGGTTGACTTCGACGTTGGCCAGAGAGTGTCAACTTATATAAACCGAACACAAAAAGTAACTTCACCCCTAAGCAATTGCCCATAATTTCATAACCGATTATTGTTTCAGGATGTCATCTTACCACAATATTGGCACAGTTGTTATGTTCGACATGTGCGAAAATCAGAGATATTCATTACTTTATGGCTGAATGAGCACAGATTAAAGACAAAATGGCCCAATTCAAAAGTCACAATGTATTGCGCGTGCCTGTATACATATGCCCAGCTAGCCACCTGACGTCGTGCCGATGTCATAAGTTGTTGGCCGGATGTCGGCTTATCGCGGTTGGCTCGAGGTTAAAATGTCCGCCAGCCCAACATCGTAACCACGTCATTTTGTGATACGTCAATTTCTGACAATGGCCCAACATCAACTCATGACATTGGACCAACATAACATTATGATGTGGGCGCGAGGTTAAAATGTCCGCTAGCCTAACATTGTCCCAACATCATTTTGTGATGTCGGGCAAATGTCAATTTCCGACAATGGCCCAACACCAAATCCTGACATAGGACAGATATCAAATTCTGATGTGGGCTCGACGTTAAAATGTCCGCCAGCCAAACATCGTCACCACGTCATTTTGTGACACGTCAATTTCTGACAATGGCCCAACATCAACTCATGACATTGGACCAACATAACATTATGATGTGGGCGCGAGGTTAAAATGTCCGCTAGCCTAACATTGTCCAAACATCATTTTGTGATGTCGGGCAAATGTCAATTTCCGACAATGGCCCAACACCAAATCCTGACATAGGACAGATATCAAATTCTGATGTGGGCTCGACGTTAAAATGTCCGCCAGCCAAACATCGTCACCACGTCATTTTGTGATACGTCAATTTCTGACAATGGCCCAACATCAACTCATGACATTGGACCAACATAACATTATGATGTGGGCGCGAGGTTAAAATATCCGCTAGCCTAACATTGTCCCAACATCATTTTGTGATGTCGGGCAAATGTCAATTTCCGACAATGGCCCAACACCAAATCCTGACATAGGACAGATATCAAATTCTGATGTGGGCTCGACGTTAAAATGTCCGCCAGCCCAACATCGTCACCACGTCATTTTGTGATACGTCAATTTCTGACAATGGTCCAACATCAACTCATGACATTGGACCAACATAACATTATGATGTGGGCGCGAGGTTAAAATGTCCGCTAGCCTAACATTGTCCCAACATCATTTTGTGATGTCGGGCAAATGTCAATTTCCGACAATGGCCCAACACCAAATCCTGACATAGGACAGATATCAAATTCTGATGTGGGCTCGACGTTAAAATGTCCGCCAGCCCAACATCGTCACCACGTCATTTTGTGATACGTCAATTTCTGACAATGGTCCAACATCAACTCATGACATTGGACCAACATAACATTATGATGTGGGCGCGAGGTTAAAATGTCCGCTAGCCTAACATTGTCCCAACATCATTTTGTGATGTCGGGCAAATGTCAATTTCCGCCAATGGCCCAATATCAAATCCTGACGTTGGGCCAACATCAAATTCTGACGTTGGCCCGACATTACAATGTCCGCCAGCCCGACATTAGCCCAACGTTATTTTTTATTGTTGGCCCAACATCAAATCTTGACGTTCGCCCGACGTTTGATGCTGGACCAACATCCAAATTTGACAATGGCCCAATGTCATTAATATGACATCTCCAATAAGAGGTCGACCTAATATAGCGCCGATGTTGGGACTGGTATCAATTTAAGAGGTCGCTACCCAGCTAGCCACCTGACGTTGTGCCAACATTGGGCCAATGTAAAAAGTCGTTTTAAGAAGACGTTGGGCCTACATTAAAAATCCGACGTCGCCGCGACGTAAAAATGTCCGCCAGCCCAACATCAGCGCGGCGTTTTTGTTTTTTTAATGCTGGCCAAACGTCATTTTGCGATTTCGACCCAACATCAATTATTCAGTCAGTGGTCAGTCATGGTTGTGAAATTAATGTCGGGACAATGTTAGTAATGAGACAAGAATAGGACATCTCAATTTATACGTCAAACCGAAATCCTACGACGTCAGAATGGGCAGCAGTGAATCAAGTCGGCTAATAGTCATTAAGTTGATGTTGAGCCGATGTCAATGATCCGACATGAATATGACATCTCAATGATGACGTCAATGCGATATCCTGCCGATGTCAGAACTGACAGCAATGAAACAAGTCGGCAAATGATCATAAAAGTGATGTTGCGCCGATGTCAATAGTCGGACATGAATATGCCATCTCCAATATGACGTCGGGCTAATATCGCGCCGATGTCGGAAAAGATAGCAATTAAGGAGGTCGGTAAATGGTAGTAAAATTGATATTGGTCCGATGTTATTAATTAGACATGAATGTGATAAATATGTCAGGCTGATGTAAGAACTTGCAGCAATGAAACAACTCGGCAAATGGTCATTTAATTGATGTTGTGCCGAAGTCAATGATTAGACATGAATATGACATCTCAATGATGACGCCATAGCGATATCCTGCCGATGTCAGAACTGGCAGCAATGAAACAAGCCGGCAAATGGTCGCCAGTTCCGACATCGGTACAACATTGACCCAACGTCATATTTGAGATCTCTTATTCATGTCGGATTAATGACATCGGCACAACATCAGTTTAATGACCATTTGCCGACTTGTTTAATTGCTGTCAGTTCTGACATCGGCAGGATATCGCTTTGGCGTCATCATATAGAGATGTCATATTGAGGTCCAATTAATAACATTGGCCAGACATCAATTTCACAACCATGTACCGACCTCTTAAATTGCTACCAGATACAACATCATCACAATATCGGACTGACGTCATAGTAGAGATGTCATATTTATGTAGGAGTAATGACATCCGCCCGACATCTATTTCACAACCTTTTACCCACCTTTAAAATTTCGTAAAGTTCCGACATTTGTGCGGTATAGGGCCAAAGTCATATTTTGGATGTCATATTTATGTCTAATTAATAACTGTGACCCGACATCAATTTCACAGCATTTTACCGACCTCTTAAATTACTACCAGTTCCAACATCGGGGCGATAGAAGGCCGATTTTATATTTGAGATGTCATATTCATGTTGAATTATTGACAACGGCACAACATCCATTTAATGACTATTTAATGATTAGTTTCATTGGTGCCATTTATGACATCGGCAGGATATCGCTTTGGCGTCATAATTGAGATGTCATATGGATGTCCAATAAAACTCATTGGTCCGACATCAATGTTACAACCATTTACCGACCTCTTTAATTGCTACCAGTTCCAACATCGGCGCGAAATTATCCCGACGTCATATTGGAAATGACATATTCATGTCAGAATATTGACATCGGCTGAACATCGATTTCATGACTATTTGCCGACTCGTGTCATTGCTGCCAATTCTGACATCGGCGCGATATCGGCTTGACGTCATATTTGTGATGTCATATTGATGTCCAATTAATAACATCCGTCCGACATCAATTCCACATTCAACCATTTACCGACCTCTTAAAATGATATATTCCGACATCGGTACAACATTGGCCCAACGTCATATTTGAGATGTCATATTCATGTTGGTTTATTGACATCGGCCCAACATTAATATTACAACCCTCTATCAAGCTCTTAAATTGGTACCAGTTTCGGCATTGGTGCGATTTTAGCGCGACGTTTTATTTGAGACGTATTTTTTTCGTCAACTTAATGACATCGGCACGATATTCAACTACAACCATTTTCCGACTTATTTCATTTCCAAAACCTCCAACTTAAATTCGACGTTGGCGTAATGTTGGCGCGACGTCTGTTTGCCGACCGCGATCTTGCCGAAGACCTGCCGACACCGGTCCGACGTCAGTTAGCTAGCTGGGTACTTATATTTTTGTTAACTTGCTTTGAGAATCTATACTGAATTGAATTTCGTTTAATCGATTACAAACATTAGTAATTCAAAAGTAAAAAAAAAAGAAGTATTGCTATCGGGAAATTCATGATCGATTATAAGCGATCGTAAGTGAAATGAAAATTTTCGATTTTTGGAATTATTTATATTAAAAAATATACTTTTGTCATGTCCTTGCTGCTGTATATAATTTAGAAGGATATATAAGAATATAAATAACACCTTAAATAGTGTTATGAATATGATTTGAAGGTGGATTATTTCAAATTCAACGCTCTACAAATACTAACTATTACAAAACATACATGCTAAGAAGAGGTGTATATATAGTATACCGATTGCGACCTATGTTTGTAGGACGATAGGATGATAGGTTTAGGAGTAGGCAATAGGTATAGGAATAGGATATTTATAGAATTAGAATTATGATTTATGAATGAATGTGTGTAAAGGTTAAACAAAATGCATGGATCGGACGTGGAATCTATGCATGTTTTCTAATTTCTTTTTACGTTTTTGATGTTGGTCCTACGTTGGCCATTTGACATTGGGCCATTGTCAAATTTTGATGTTGGTCCAGCATCAGAAAATGACGTTGGGCCAATGTTGGGTTAGCGGACATTCAAACGTCGGGCGAACGTCAAGATTTGATGTTGGGCCAACGTCAAGATTTGATTTTGGGCCAACAATAAAAAATAACGTTGGGCTAATGTCGGGATGGCGGACATTTTAATGTCGGGCCAACGTCAGAATTTGATGTTGGCCCAACGTCAGGATTTGATATTGGGCCATTGGCGGAAATTGACGTTGGACCAACATCACAGAATGATGTCGTGACAATGTTGGGCTAGCGGACATTTTAACCTCGAGCCGACATCATAATGTTATGTTGGTCCAATGTCATGAGTTGATGTTGGGCCATTGTTGGAAATTGACGTTATGCCAATATCACAAAATGACGTAGTGACGATGTTGGGCTGGCGGACATTTTAACGTCGAGCCCACATCAGAATTTGATATCTGTCCTATGTCAGGATTCGGTGTTGGGCCATTGTCGGAAATTGACATTTGCCCGACATCACAAAATGATGTTGGGACAATGTTAGGCTGGCGGACATTTTAACGTCGGGCCGACGTCAAAACTTGATGTTCTCTCAACATCAGGAATCGATGTTGGGCCTACGTTAGAACTGACATTGGGCCATTGTCAATAATTGATGTTGGGCCGAAATCGCTTAATGACGTTGGGCCAGCATTAAAAAAAGACGCCGAGCTGATGTTGGGCTGGCGGACATTTTAACGTCTCGGTGACGTCGCATGTCGCATGTTGGCCCAACGTCCCCTTACAACGAAAATGACATCGGCCCAACGATGGCACGACGTCAGGTGGCTAGCTGGGTGATTGTTGTGAATCCGCAAAAGTATGCGGCGGAATGCATTGATCATGGTTTATGAAACAATGCTGTTTGATATTCCATTCATTTTTATTTTTTGATGGCACATGTTCGGTTTAGTTTTAATTCAACGTGTTCCAATACAGGTATTTCTTCTTCTGTCTGATGTCAATACTTGTTTACTACGAAATTGCATGTTTTTCTGTTTGCTAGAAACAAGGATACCATTAAGCCAATAATCACGATCTTTTGTCAATCATGTCATGTGTCCATTTTCGTTCATAACGCGTGAACACAATGTGTTCACACAATGTGTTCACGCGTTATGAACGAAAATGGACACAAGTCATGACATGATTGACAAAAAATCCTCATTCTCCATGACCACTGAAGCAAATCGAATAGGGGTTTCTGCAAGATGTAGGTAATAAGTTATAGTTTCATACCCTGAAATATCATTCTGATTGATCTACTATTTTAAAGTTATTGTTGCAGAAAGTCCCGTTTAATTAATTTTGGGACATGTTGTAGTTTTCTTGAACGAGGCAAGTCCATCACTCCACGGATACCTTCCATACGCTCAATAAATATAAATCTATAATTTGTTAATATTGCCGTCCAATTATTCACTTTAAGTTGATTATTTATGTAATACATATGTTTATTTGTTATCGACATGACGAGAATAATACTGAACTTGAATTGGAGTTCAACGTGTTGCCTTTCGAGGTTTCTGTATGCTTCCAATATATACAACAGGGTGCTCCAATATGAGTGATTATTTACATCCAAAACATTAAATTGAATTATTTGTATGAATGATTTTTGTTTGTTTTATATTTGTGTATTTCATGTTTTAAATTGACATACCACAGTGTATTATGTGAATTTGATTATTCAGAAATTGTATTCATCTAGATACATGCATATTAGGTTATAATTATGACCAGTGGCGTAGCGTGGTCGGACTGATTATTATTTTTGGGGGGCACACCTTATGTATTTCTTTGTTTTTTCCCAAAAATGTCCCCTTATGTTTTCTATTGTTTTTTCCAAATTATTGGGGGGGGGGGGGGGAGCACGTGCCCCCCCCCCCCCCACTCCCCCCCCCCCCCCTGTAGCTACGCCACTGATTATAACGATGAGTATATGTGGACAAATCGATGTTTATTTATGTTATCCAGATTGGGCATGTTCTATGTTTAGTTCTGGGCAATTATTATCATGATGTGATTATTCAAGAAAATGATCATGGACAATGTATCTATAATGGTTATTGGTATAGCTAATAATTCAATTCTTTGTGCAATAAATTGTTGTATATGATGTGTTTCAATCGGGTTCCCTTTGAAAGACCGGCTGCACCACGGTGCAGCCGACTGGAATATGAACTTTCCAGCCGTTATTTCTTATTTCTTTATAGTACCATTTTCTTTGTTATCCAGTATTGAATATATTGAATGTAAATCTATTAAGATTTGTTGTATTTGTGGTTCATGTATTCTTTCTTTATGGTGGAAATAAAATAAACAAACAAACAATGTCTCCGTCTCGAATTCCATTGCTACAATATACAAATATACAGTACCGAGAGGCTCTAGTTGAAACTATGGGCTCTGAGGTAACTTCTAATATATACTACCGTATGTCTTTCTGAAAAGTTAACTTCAAAAATAGTAGATCAATCATAATGCTTTTTCAGGGTATGAAACTATAACTTAGTACCTATATCTTATTCGATTTGCTTCAGTGGTCATGGAGAATGGGGATCTTGGTAAATCATGTCAGATGTCCCTTCCCTCCCGGTTTTGTAAGGAGACGCGTTGTCCATTGTGTTCACGCCTTACATTTACGAAGTTGTTCATTATGTTCTCGCACAGAAATATATTTTGAGAAAGAGACTGCTTGTTTCCTTTCATTCTCAACTAACGAAATAAACAATGATTGAAATTAAAGGACCTAAAGAATACAACGTACTTTGACATTTATTCCATAGTTGAATACTTGAAACATAGGTCTGCCGAGAAAAAAATCCATGAAAATAAACACAGCAGTGATTTAAGACTAGTTTTCTGATGCCGAATCTCACTTAGCAGCCAGTTTACGACCCACCCACATTTAGGGTCCGGAATCGGCAGCGTGATCGACATGTGATTGACAATTCATTGGCTTACGTCATGACGCGTCATCTACAGAATTGAGTTCATTAGTCCGTTCTTTAGATGACGTCACATTTTGGCGATTTAAAAGGGGCGTTCCCAGGACAATTAGATATTTACTAATTACCCCAAAATTGATTGATTTCATGATAAATGACTGCCAAATTCTTTATCTTCGGGAAAAATTACATATAGAGAGCCGAATTGTGAAAATTAGCCATCTAGACGCTGTAGTTCCTTTAGTAAAAGTGAATCATATTTATGAGTTTTGCAAACATTGATAAGGTGTGAAAATGAATGATTAAAGAGAGAAATTAAATTATCATTAACTCATGGAAGACTTGATTTGAGCTCTTCCTCCTTTATGGCTTTCTCTTATCTCTTTTTCTGAGAGATCAGTACATCTTTCAACAACAAAACCTCACACGAGTACACACCATTGATAAAAAAAAGTATGCACAGAATTTGAATTCATTCGTTAGTTTCCCTGACAGTTGTGAGCAAAATATTTCCATTCATATGGGTGCCAAGAGCATCCAAGTGTCAAACTTGGAAGAAACGGACCCATGACATGATTTACAAAGATCCCCATTCTCCATGACCACTGAAGCAAATCGAATAGGGTTTCTGCAAGATGTAGGTAATAAATGATAGTTTCATACCCTGAAATAGCATTTTGATTGATCAACTATCTTTAAAGTTATCGTTGCAGAAAGTCCGATTGTAATTTCATTTTTGGGACATACGGTATTATTGAAGTTACCGAAGGCCAATAGATTCGGTTACAGTCCGTTATTCCGAAGGTTCGTTATTCCGAAGGTTCATTAGTCCGAAAATAAAATAGGGTTCGTTAATCCGAAAATTAAATCGGGTTTGTTATAATACTATAGTGTTTGTATTTTGTTTATTTAATTTACAGCCTGCATTAAGCATACCCCTACCCCTACCCCTATTCCCTCCCTTGGCCAGACCAATCAAACATTTAAGTTAAACAAACCCAAATTAATTTTCGGATTAACGAACCCGATTTCATTTTAGGAATAGCGAACCTTCGGAATAACGAACCCTCGGATAACGGACCTTCGGAATAACGAACCTTCGGAATAACGAACCCGATTTTATTTTCGGACTAACGAACCTTCGGAATAACGAACCAGATTTCATTTTAGGAATAACGAACCTTCGGAATAACGAACCCTCGGAATAACGAACCTTCGGAATAACGAACCTTCGGAATAATGCAACAAATGTTCGGATTAACGAACCCTATTTCATTTTAGGATTAACGAACCCTCAGGTATACGAAATTTGCGTGTTCGGAATAACGAACCTTCGGAATAAAGAACCTTCGGAATAACGAACCTTCGGAATAACGAAGCGCACCCATAGATTCAAATGGCGCCTCGAAAAAAGGCATAATGTTTGTTTTATTTCCCTAGTCTGAAACTGTCCCTTTTTTTATTCAAAGAAAGAAATCATAGAACTTTGTAGCATGACAATGTCCATTAATTAATGAAAGCTTACACATCATTCATCCTATCCTGTATAGCGACGGCAAACTTATTATTGTTATTAGACAAACAAATTTAGCATTACAAATTTTCCGGTAATCATGTCTTAAAATTAATCGTCCGATTATGATATCGATCTCAAATTTGCTGCTTATGCCATACACTTCTGTGCCATGCCGACAACTCACCAGATTTCCGTGTTACCCTATGGGATTTAGCTTTGTATCGCACAAATTTTCTACGTGAGGAATGGGCGAGCTGTAAATACGCAAATCGATGGATCGAAAGTATCGATATCTCTTTCACTATTTTACCCCTGGGAAAATAGTAAAAATAACAATTTCGCTAGGGGAAACCCTAGGTTTTCCCTCTCAATTTCGCGATTGTGACAATCAAATTGATATAAGGAGCAAACGAATTCGCGCGATTTGCGATCGCCGTGTCAAAGCAGCATTCGAATTCGTAAATAGTCGTTCAAAATCACGTCTGAGCAAGTGAATTTGCACAAAGAGCATACCTTTTCATCAATGGTCATTCAAAATCGCACGTAGTTCACGCTGGCGCTACTGCAAATTCGCGAATTCGAGTGCCCATAAATGAACTATCGTGACTATTCACGAAACATGCATGACTTCGTTTGCACTTATTCGGAATTTGAAAGACCAATACCAACGATTACGCGGCAATGCGTGAATTTGAATGGCCCTTAATGAATTCGATTGAAAAAAGTTTCAAATTGAGCGGGAAAACCTATAGTAAAATCACGTTCTGTAAAATACATAGTGAATCTATTTTTTATCACAGTCATGACGTACTCTTGACCAATCAAAAATTATAAAACAAGTTTCTCTTTATTTTCCATTGTTGATGGGGGTGTTTCACAAAGATCCCAAGTCGAACTTAAAGAGGTAGTAAGGCTGAACTTTAGTAACCAAACCTTGACAGTAACATTATAAACTAATAGTTATAACTCCACCATGCTCGAAAGGTATACAAAATTACAAACAACTAAGTAAAAAGCCCGTTATCATTCAAAAAGAGCCATTTTTTCTAAAAAGGCATTGGTTTCAACCATTTTTCATACAAAATTATGCATGTGATGTTTTATTGAAACAATGATTAAATAGAGAGATCATCAACAACTATTTAAAAAACGCTTTTGAACATTTTTGAAAAAGTGCAAGCATTTTTTAAATTTTTGGAAAAAAAACATCTAATTATTTGGGCCCCAAATCATTATTAGATCAGATATATTTATTGATATTTCAGCCGTTTCTGGGTCGATTTTGACCAAATAAAGTTTATTCTGCCATTAAAATTGCATGTTCTCTCAAATACGACACTCGGTTTTTCATTACCTCACAACAAAATTGTGATGAGCAGCGCCCTCTCTACCAAAACTAAACTACCCCTTTAACACTACTGACTACGTTGGACTTATAAATTATGAAAAGCCATTAGTTTCATTGTGAAATTGTTAAAGCGATCCCTGTAAAGTGTCAGATATTGCACAAAATGACATTTGAGACTTCAATCCTATATCAATATCATTGTCAAATACAATTGAAAGATTTTTGAAAGTTTGAAAGAAAACGAACACTATTTACCTAGTGAAAAAAACGAATATTGAGTTCATATTTTATCACCGAATACTGATGGCCTGCCGTAGATTTATCGCAGTAATAATTATCCGTTTGATCTTGACGATATCCGCACCCGTGTATACAGACGGTACGGAATTCATGGAATTTGCGCGCGCTCGGCTCAACAGTCGGGTCGGGAAGGTTTCCCACGCGCGCTGGCCGGACGTGTTCAGCTACGGCAATTGTATACAGATATTGACTGTCTAGAGGGGCAATATAACATTTGAGATCCTCGAGGGAAGTTATATTTTTGTCGAGGGACATTATATTTTTCCGAAGCGCGTAGCGCTGAGGAAAAATATAGTATTCCGAGACAAAAATATAACTCCCCAAGGGAAATGAAATGTTATATGGTTCCCGAAGGAAAAAGTCAATATCTGTAATATATTATGATGACCTATATAGATACAAATCAAGATAAATAGAAATTTGGTGTTGAAATAAAATTATGGACAAGGGAAATCATCAAATTAAATCGAAATCCTTCCAGTAGAACAGACGTATTGTTATCGAAATGCTGCGCAAAATGCTCCTTTATTCGACCTTCCTTTCAAATTTACTTTCGGATCTCCGTAGAAAGCTTGAAAACGCTGCGCGTGCCAGGATGCTAATACGCGCACAATTGTTCATCTTCACACACCCATTGTGACGTAAATTACGTCATACCTCTGGATATAACGGCGTTATATTCAGAGGTATGACGTAATTTACGTCATGTTTGAAAATATAACGCTTCTCATCCTTGTAGCGATGGTCACGTGACAGCATTTTGACCAATCGCACACCAGTATCTATATAGGTCATATAATATTACTTTTTATCAAAAGCGTTAGCAACGCTTTTGAAATAATGATTTTCAATGATAAATATCTTCATATTAAAGGGACATTTGAAAAAATAACGTGTGCGCGTGCATAATGACCGATCTGCTGTACATACTAGTATACTGGTGATGCTCGTTCTGTTGTTTCTTCGGTTTGTCTGGAGTCTTGACTAGTCTGCACCCCTGCAATTTAGTCAAAGGGCTTACTGTATATCGCCACTTTAGGTTTAAAGTATGGCATATTCGGGGCAGATTTGTGTCATGTTGATGATGTCTGATGAGAGCATAGACATTTTATTCATAGACATGTTTTTTCGAATCATGACATGTATGGCATGACGTGTACCAAATTGCACACCACTTCAAGTATATAAATGCAAAATCTTCACCGTGGGAGGGGAATACCCCCTCCCAAACCCTCCCCCTCAGGCTCTGCCCCAGCCCTCGGTCGCTTCGCTAGCTCCCTCGTGACTCATTCTTGGCTGTAGGCTATATTATTGGATCATACATAATGTGGCATATGGTTTATGTTTGAACAATATGTGTATGTGTATGTGTGTGTGTGTGTGTGTGTGTGTGTTGGGGTGCATATTTATTAGTGTGTCAATTATTTGTTTTATTCATGAAAAATATATTCAAACTTTCTGGTCGATCAAATCATAATACGCTGTCCCAGATACAGTTATAATCTTAAGCCCGAATTTCCTATCTAGGTATGCACCAGATTGCACAATTTCAAGTCCAAAAATGCAAAAGCTCCCTACCGTGGGAGGGGGACACCCCCCTCCCACACCCTCCCCCCGCTCAGTCGCTTCGCTCCCTCGCAATGTCTCACTCTCACCTCTAGCTCAAAGTTGGCAACCCTGAGATGGTGATTGAACATGTAAAGGATGGGACTTTTCAATGGTTTAAACATTTCAGCTACTTCCAACAGTTGAAAAGTAAAATGTTATATTGTGCCCACCCCCCACGAAAATGTAAGGCCCCCCCCCGTGCCCCCCCCCCCCCCCCCCCCCGCTGAAAAATTCCTAGCTACGCCGCTGGTAACCAGTGGAGATTATGTAACAATGGGGTGTCGAGGGGCTCTGCAGATGATCATGGCTGCGGTGTTTTGGATTCTTTGGAGATGTTGGAGTCCATGCTGTGGAAGGCCATACAGAAGGTTATTACAAGTGTCTAGTCTGCTGGTAACAAATGAATGGATGAGTGATTTGGTTGCAGGTGCTGTTCTTCATATGTTGATTCATCGGGTGAGATGTCGGTCCATTATTACACCCAAGTTCCGCGCGTGATAAGTTTGTTGCACAACGGTGTCCCTTACATTTAGAGATACCGCATCAGGCTGGTCCTTGAACTTTGAAGAGAAGTGAATGATTTCTGTCTTTGCATCGTTGAATTTCAGGGCATTCTGAGCTGCCCAGATTCTGATGTCTGAAATACAGGTGTTAAGTCGGGCTAGAGCTTCTTCGTGGGTTGATTTTGGAAACGTGATGTACATTTGCGTGTCATCGGCGTATATCATTGACCGTAGGCCATGGGCAGCGATGACATCGGCAATCGGGGCACTGTAAAGTATGAAGGTCAGTCGTCCGAGTACGGAGCCCTAGACATGAGAGGAAGCGTCCTTAATCTTGATGGTATTTTTTTTTCAATGATATTTATTTTCTTCATTGCTTTTTACAATAATAACAAAATAATCAGTACATAGAATAATCTGCATGTTTACATAACATATAGATTATGATTTTACATTCACATCTAAATAATACAAATTAACTTATACATCAAATAAAGCATGAAACATGCATGCATGAAGAAAGCATGAACATAAAAAAGGGGAAAATAGGAGGGAAAAAAAAACATTTCTCCCCCCTTCCCAAGACTAGCCACACAACAACCATCGATATACACCACTGGATACAGCGTGCTGTACACCAGTACACTGTCGCATTCACGGCGCTGAAGCCGCCGCACAAAACCGGAAGTAGTTAAAAGGGTTACAGTCCGTTATTCCGAAGGTTCGTTATTCCGAAGGTTCAGTTATTCCGAAGGTTCGTTATTCCGAAGGTTCGTTATTCCGAAGGTTCGTTATTCCGAAGGTTCGTTATTCCGAAGGTTCGTTATTCCGAAGGTTCGTTATTCCGAAGGTTCGTTGATCCGAAAATAAAATCGGGTTCGTTATTCCGAAGGTTCGTTATTCCGAAGGTTCGTTATTCCGAAGGTTCGTTGATCCGAAAATAAAATCGGGTTCGTTATTCCGAAAATTAAATCGGGCTTGTTATAATACTATAGTTTGTGTTTTGTTTATTTAATTTACAGCCTGCATTAAGCATACCCCTCCCCCTTTCCCTCCCTTGGCCAGACCAATCAAACATTTTAGTTTATTTTATCTCTTTATATGAAATTATAGCATTATAACAAACCCAAATTCATTTTCGGATTAACGAACCCGATTTAATTTTAGGAATAGCGAACCTTCGGAATAACGAACCTTCGGAATAACGGACCTTCGGAATAACGAACCTTCGGAATAACGAACCCGATTTCATTTTAGGAATAGCGAACCTTCGGAATAACGAACCTTCGGAATAACGAACCTTCGGAATAACGAACCTTCGGAATAACGAACCTTCGGAATAACGAACCTTCGGAATAACGAACCTTCGGTATAACGAACCTTCGGAATAACGAACCTTCGGAATAACGAACCTTCGGAATAATGCAACAAATGTTCGGATTAACGAACCCTATTTCATTTTCGGATTAACGAACACTCAGGTATAGGAAATTTGCGTGTTCGGAATAACGAACCTTCGGAATAACGAACCTTCGGACTAACGAACCGCACCCGTTAAAAGTACACCTATGTGGATGTGGTGTGGCAAGATTGGTAGAGCGCGCGCTTTCCGATCATGAGATCTCAAGTTCGAACCCTGCCCACTGCGTTTGTCCTTCAGCAAGACAATTTATCCACTATTGCTGCTCTCTACCCAGGTGTATAAATGGGTACCGGGAGGTGAAAGCATTTATGTGAACGATCTTCTTGAGCCCACTGAGCGCTTGGAAGGAATACTCCCCAGGGAGTGGAGATGGTGCACACAATGTGTGCTGGTTTGCATTGTATCCTATGACCGGGGTAATAATACAAATTGTAAAGCGCTTAGAGATGATTATCAATCGTGATAGGCGCTATATAAATAATAGATATTATTATTATCCATTGCGCATGTCGATATACGCGTGTATAGGAAATGAATGTAAATAGTGCGAGAAGATTAAAATGTTTATGTTCATACTCAAAACATAATTGCCAATTTAATTTGTAATTATCAAGGATGCCATTTTAAATATGATTGCATGAATAATGAATATCACTTTGAATATCAGGCTCATTCTGAGTAATTTTACACACAAATATGGTATCATTAATGCAATATTCTATGCCCAGTGCCAGTTTGCTTGTTATTTTGTTATCTTTTTCTATAGGCCTACCCCCTTTTGTGTGTGTGTGTGTGTGGGGGGGGGGGGGGGGGGGGGGGGGGGGGTATTGGGACAAAATTATTGCAATTAATCAGGGGGAAAATTAATATTTTTATTTCGGGGGCTCCCTTTCTAATTTTATGGTAGTTTTCGGGGGTTATATACTTTTCCAACTTTCGGGGCTAGTTTTATAATTTCTCTTTTTTCGGATTTTAGGGTCTACTATCTAGCTATAATAATGTAAGTGATCATCTCATTGGCATTTGATCACGATCCAAACAGAAAAAAAAACAATTTCGCCCCGCCTCCCCCATGTATTTTCCCCCCTGTAATTAATGTCGTAATAATAATGTTTTTCATACAGAAGGGAAGTAAATACTTGTATAATATGGTTGCTGTTGGCCCTCAATAATTGACAAGTAAAACTGAACATTGGGAAATCTGTGCTTATAATTTGTATACCAATTATTATTCTAAAATCAAAATCAATCACCTTTATATATATCTTCACATTCCTCATATCCTCCATTTTTATTCTCAGTATATCTATTTCACTCCTTTGACTTGGCAAAGCTGACTTAATTACCAAAGCGCACAAATTCAGATGACACACACACACACACACACACACCACGCGAGCACTGACAAGCAAACAAATACACACATAATACAGCATAAACAAACATACGGTATATAGGTCCCATTGCAGAAAGATAAATTCAATTGCAAGTCAAGATTGTATGTCACATTGGAAAGTGAAAATTTTGCGAATTTCGCAATGTGTCACGAGTATGCATTAGAGGAAACCCCTTCCAAAATCTTTGCGGAATAATCATTGTTTAATATTCTTTTGTCCGATGATATGAATTGACAACTCTACTTCATGCTCTAAAATGTATATATTCTGTCAATACCGAAATGACTCTTGTGTTCACGTTGAATTATGTCCCATCTGTTTATCCTTCGACCATGTTATAGATGTAGATTATAGACGTACCCAGGGGGGGGGGGGGGGTCAACCCCCCCCCCCCCTTTGACCAAAAAATGACTGTTTGGGGGGGTTTGACCCCCCCCCCCCCCTTCTCCAATCTTAACTGGTCTCGAGACAAAATTTTAGTGGTCTCGACCGTCATTTTCGATGGTCTCAGCCTCGAAAAGTGCGGAAAACCGTTGTTATGGCCTTGAAAAGTACGAAAAACCGTGGTCTCGGCCGCGAAAATGTTTGGTCTCGGTTTCGAAAATTTTCTACGACTACCCCCCCCCCCCCCCACCCCCCCCCCCCCCCCCGCTGACAGAAATTGTTTCTGAGGAACCCCCCCCCCCCCCCCCTTTAAACATATCCTGGGTACGCCACTGTTATAGATACATCGTTTAGTATAATCATATTTGCCAAGTTATTATTGCTTTTTGGAGAGGCGACGAACTTTAGTCCCCCAAACCGGGACAGTAACATTATAAACTATACTGTTATTACTCCACCATGCTCGAAAGGTATACAAATTTACAAACGACTATGTAAAACGCCCGTTATCATTCAAAAATAGCCATTAAAACACAAGAGGGCACTCTCTAAAAAGGCATTGGTTTCAACCATTTTCCATACAAAATTGTGCATGTGATCTTTTCTTGAAATAATGATTAGGTAGATAGATCATCAACAACTATTTAAAAAACGCTTTTGAACATTTTGAAAAAGTGCAAGCATTTAAAAACAAATTTGAAAAAACCATCTAATTATTTGGGCCCCAAATCATTATTAGATCAGATATATTTATTGATATTTCAGCCGTTTCTGGGTCGATTTTGACCAAATAAAGTTTATTCTACCATTAAAATTGCATGTTCTCTCAAATTCGACACTCAGTTTTTCATTACCTCACAAACAAATTGTGATGTGCAGCGCCCTCCCTACCAAAACTAAACTACCCCTTTAAATTTGAGACGGCTTAATGGGGCTGTCGACCATTGGAACATACCCACGCTCTAGTTGACGCATCATCATGTAATTCATCGGGCAAATTTGGCTGAGGTATCTTTGAGCATGTATGCTTCTAAAATAAACCTATGATCCCCTTTATGTACTTGATAAAAAATGAGGTTGTCAAAGGGTTAAACTTAATTATAATTATTGACAGTGTGATGGTGGATCCGTGGGGGTGGGGGATGGGAGGGGGAGGGGTCAGTGATAAGGCTTGAGGATGTAATATAAACGAAATTGTTGTTGTTTTCGCTGATGTTGCTGCTGCTGTGGATGATGAATCGATGTGTGTTTGACTGTTCGTTATTGTGTATGATGATGCGTTCAGTGTTGAATCATAAGGATCATCAATAAGGGTCAATTGACCCTACTCTCGATGGGCCAAAGTCATCATACTGAACGTAATGCGAAGGCATTTGATATTTGCTTTTGACATTTTACAACTGTTACGCGTTATGCTCAGACATGTATTGATATAAAATAATGTGTACATGTACTTCTGAAACAATAGTGACCGTGTATTCACACAAATGAAGGACATTCAGTATTTAAGTATACTCCGCAAAAAAAGAAACTGGACACTTGTACGAGACCAAATATTTCGTATTCTTTAACGATAAAATATATGATATTGTATATCAAATTAAAGATAAAAGTACCCTCTTCAATATTCGCATAAAATCCAGATGAAATCATTCATGCATGACTTTTCACGGTCAATTAACCACACCAAGGTCTGTTTTCAAAAATAACAAAAAGGGAACATCCACTCAATCATAAAAGTGTTGATAAGCATAATCTAAAACGCTAAATTCATGAGATGGCATAATTTGTCATTACAAATGTGACCTTTTCTATCTTCATCTCAATAAAGACTATAAATGAAGACAAATTGTGAACGTTATAGGTGTTATTTTCATCCAAAAATAACAAAATGGAGAATTCCATGGCAAAGCTTTATTAGTCAAAACCACAGTTTGTGCCCTTATTTCAAGCATGAAAATGGTATAAATTCTTCTCAAGAATTATACCGTAGTCCAAAGATCTTCAAAACCTGAAGTCACCCTTGGTCAAAAATTTGGGCAGTCTTTGACATGACATTTCTCTAGGTAACTATGGTTGAAATTGCAGGGGACACATGAAATAGATAAGCTTCATGCATGTATATACAGACCAGTATGATAATGCTCGCATAACCTGGCCCTGTTTTGTTGACAAATTTGTATTTCCAGAGTTTGTTCATTGCCCCGCTTATCTTGTTTTAAGTGAAACGCTTACTATCATTTCAGTCGAATGGTGTGGTCCTCCATTGTTTTGCTATTTTTGAAAACAGACCTTGCTAGTGTTAATTGACCATGGCATTTCATGCATGAACGATTACACCTTTGAGTTATACCCTGCATGTAGAGGACTAAATTCCCTATAATTTGATATATGATCATGTACACTTTATCGTACATTAATATGAAATATTTCAACTTATACAAGTGTCCAGTTTCTTTTTTTGCGGAGTATATATAGACAACTGAAATAGAACTAATATTTGATTTACATTATTTTATGGTTACTCGAAAAAAAAACTTTCATCCATGCATACGAACCTTATATGGAATATTTGTATTATGGTACACATGGTTCACCCGATTTCAGTAGTCACCCTGTTAATGATATAGGGGTGGGAAGTACAAACCCTAATAATGTTGGTAAATTCCCCTTGTATTGTTGTATTATTTAATTTGTATTATTGTAGTTCCTCTTCCGATTCCCCCCTCCCCCGCAAAATTGTGCATAATGTGTTAGTGTATCCGAAATACTGTAATGATATTGCAAAGTCATGTAATATGTAAATGCTTTTAAAATCTATGATACGTCAACAAGACCAAACATTACTGAATACGATATACTGGGAAGTATTATTGTCACAGTCCAGAATTTTTCACTACTGTAGTTAAGTCGTGTATATAAGCAGGGGGGGGGGGGGGTGTCATCAACAATACCGACCACTGACTTTGATGGCCCAGACCGATAAAAAAGGACCTTTCTGAGAAAAAAATTGGGGGGGGGGGAGGGGGGAGGGGGGGGGGGAGGGGGGAGGGGGGAGGGGGGGGGGGGGGTGCGTGTGCGTACGCACAAACGCACCCCCCCCCCCCCCGATCCCCCTGCATATGGCTACGGGCCTGTTATATTATAGCTCATTATACCTCATTTATCACTCGTACAATACATAGGAGGAAATGAACTCTAGAAAATCATACACAAATTGTGCAATATTAACACCCAACAAATCCCCTTTGGCTTTTGGAAGACGCCTAATACTGATAGTCAATACTGGGACAATGGTACCGGTTGGGTACTAACATGGGGAAGGAATCACGTGATTTCCCAAATAAGGAGGTAAACGAAACAAATGTACTGCACGAGATTCGCAATTCATGAACGAAATTGCACTTTTTGCATATTTTGCAATGTTAGGAGGTTTTTGACAATTTTTGTTTCGTTTTGTTAACTTTGTTGGAAATGGAAGAAAAAAAAAGAACTTCAAACTTGAACACAAAAATGTATCAATGCGATGTGGCGCCGCGTCTCTTTCACAATGCTTGCTGGGTAAAGAGGAAGACTGGTGTATCTGAATGAAGCGATCGCATTATTTTTCTGCAGACTTTGCCGCTGAGATATCGGGGATATAGCCCGAGGTGGTCCCTATTTATTAGAGTCGCACTCCTGCAGTCAGTAATGATTGGCACACCCGATTCTCCAACACAGTTGATATTTGTTTAGGTTGGACCAGAGATAATGATTATTATCTCTGGTTCTATATACGGGGCATAAATGTATCTGGTGTCTCAAAAAGACTAAATAACCATACTAACCATATTGATACATTACATGGGATCAATGGATTACCGGATTACAGGAATACAAGTAACGTGGATCAGCCGACAAGACCAACTGTAGACTGCACCGGCATAACCGGGAGAGCGCCCTATTCGATGACAACCTGTTGCTGGATCACAGCGTACGCGGGGGCGTAACCGTCGGTAGTTCCATACATGCACGCCACCCGCCCACCGGCGTCATTCGCAGCTGCCTTCGCTCTTCCGATCCGGATCGCAATTAAAAAGGGTAAGCCCTTGCTTCTGAATATTGATTCAATATTCGTTTTAAGATTTTAGGAGAAAATAGTATTAACGCTTGAAAATATTATAGCAATGCAGTATGGGATAAATTTATTAATCAGTGTAGCGAGTTATTATTTATTTTTTAAAATTATTTTGTGATCCATTAACTTCATAAGGGTTTTCCTAAAGTGATATCTGGGACTCCAATCATATACCAATACCATCGTATGGTTCTTTTGAATGATGTGTGATAGTTTCATAGAAAAGGAACAATCTTTTACCTAGCTGAAAGTGAAAATTGATGTCAGATTGTTTAACCTACTGCCAATTGATTTTGACTATATGATCGAAAGGCGTTCCGGAACGCTTTCAATTAAATATTAACTATCTCTATAATTAAGGAGAAATAAGGAAACAAAATAAAAAACACTATTTCATTCTTCTGTACAGTTAGACTGTCACCAAAAGCCAAAAATGTTGGTTTAATTTGACAAGTTAATGGATCACCAGTAAACATGTTTAATGGGATACATTCATTTGATTATCAGTACGTAGTCATTATTCTTGTTCGTGTTTTCGTGTTTTAAATGTACATACTAGTAGTCCTTCGTCGATTCCGTTCGATATGTTAGATATCTTGGTTTTTATATGACCCTGCAATCAAATAGTCCTGATCAATCATATACGGACTATGACAGGTGATTGAAGTGAACCCAGCTAAAGCATAAATAATGTTGGGTTTAAAGGGATAATTGAGTTTTGGTATAGAGGGCGCTACACAAAATAATTTTTTTTGTGAGATAATGAAAAAACTGAGTGTCAAATTCGAAAGAGCATACAATTTTAATTACAGAATAAACTTGATTTGATCAAAATCGGTTCAGAAATGGCTGAAATATCCATAAACATAACCATTTGTAATAATTGTGGGGCCCCACAATTATTCGATATTTTTGAACCAGCCGTTATTTTTTTTAATGCTTCCTCTTTTCAAAAATTTACAAAAGAGGTTATTTAATAGTAAGTTGTTGATTATCTCTCGATCTATAATCACTATTTCAACAAAACATCACATGCACAATATTTTATTTAAAATGATTGAAACCGATGAGTGTTTAGAAAGCGCCCTCTTGAGATTTAACGGCTCCTTTTTTAAAAATGATAACAGGCTTTTTTTTCTTATTCATTTGTAATGTTTTATTCCTTTTGATCATGGTGGAGTCATAACTATTAGTTTGTAATGTAATAGTGCAGGTTTTGGTTACTAAATTTCAGTTTGACCAAAACTGTATACTCTCTTTACCAGAACTCAACTATCCCTTTGATATGGAGGCCCAGTAAAAGGTGAAAGCCTTTATGTGAATGATCTTCTCAATGCCCATGAGCCGCTTGGAAGGAATGCTCCCCAGGTAGTGGAGATGGTGCACATAATGTGTGCTGGTTTGCATTGTATCCTATGACCGGGGTAATAATATCATTGTAAAGCGCGTAGAGATGATTATCAATCATAATATTAGGCGCTATATAAATCGAGTATATTATTATTATCATTATTATTAATAAAGTTGAGGGCATTTAACTTTTTCACAATAATAACCAGCATCGCGAACTCGAGGGATGAACAGATGTAGAGTTGTCATGATTCACAGATGACTACAGATTTCGGGGAACCATTCATTTATTTGATTATACATGATTGTTTATGAAATATGTGTAGTTTGAAAGCTGATATGGGTCACACATTAATCTAAATTAATAAGTATACATAGCACATGACTTGTATTTACTTCATCCGGTAAAGAATACCAAATAAGTAAAGAGTTTCTTGTAAAGGAAGGCATTTGTGTGATGATGATGAGAGTAAAGTAATGTAATATGGTACAGGGTAAAATGTTATTTTAGTATATATTAAAACATCTCTTTCAATTGCACGTTTCTGTAATTTCAGGTTATGGGTCGCGTATTAATTTAAATTAAAGGTATAGTTGAGTTTTGGTAGAGAGGGCGCTAGACTACTTTTTTTTTGTGAGGTAATGAAAAACTGAGTGTAAAATTTGAAAGAGCATAATATTTAAATAATAAAATCATCTTTGTTTGATCAAAATCGGTTCAGAGACGGCTGAAATATCCATAAATATAACAATTTGTAATAAAGCTAGGGCCCCAGGTTTATTAGAGAATTTTGAACCAGCCGTTAAAATTTTTTTTTAAATGCTTCCTCTTTTCAAAAAGTTACAAAATAGGTATTTAAATAGTTGTTGGTTATTTCTCTATCTAATCACTATTTCAACAAAACATCACATGCACAATATTTTATTCAAAATGGTTGAAACCGATGAGTGTTTAGAGAGCGCCCTCTTACGTTTTAACGGCTCTTTTTGAATGATAACATGATCTTTACTACGTCATTTGTAATTTTGTGTTCCTTTCTAGTTATAACTATTAGTTTGTAATGTAATGATGCAGGTTTTGGTTACTAAAATTCAGTTTCACCAAAACTGTACTCTCCTTAAAGGGTACCACCACCCAAAAATAATAATCTTTTTATAGAAAGGTAACATCTTTAGTATTCCATTCCTTCAATAAGTTCACTAAAATATATTTTCAGAAAAAATATATAATTGGAAAACGCATCACCATTCTCAGCCATGCGGTCTGAATTGGCAGACTATTATGCGAGCAGAGCCAGCGGCGCTCTATGCAGAGTGAACGAATCATCCGGGATTATATTGACGTACGCGTGAATTGCATTGGCGCACTCGCAAATGCCTGGCCCGTGTGGAACCACGAGATAGCCGTGGTTCCGTAAGTGGTGGAAATTAATTGCTTTGTTTATGAATTACACAACCCTTCGCAGAATGTTGGGTATATATTTGATATCACAAAACGGTACCAAAACATATAATAATGTGTTGTCCTTTGCCTGGTGGTCCCCTTTAATACCAGAACTCAACTATCCCTTTAATTATACAAACACATGCATTTGCTTCATTCGGTGAGGAATCTCAAAGAAGAGGTCCTTGGAAAAGGGACATTTGTGGGATAATGAGTGATATTTAATGGCATTTCTAGTCATATATAATCTTATTTTACTATAAAAACATTACAATTCCAAGTTTGTATATATTGTATCTTGCAATCGATTGAAAACTTGCAGCTCATTCCAATTCATAACACATGCACATTTGAACAAGTCAGATTTGCGCATTTTGTAATTTATTGTAACTTTACAATCGATTATTCGATTGCATCTCTTTTTGCAACGGGGCCCTAAACATAGAACGTGCTTTCCCTTCCTAATTGCACCTTTCTTTAATTTCAGTTAATCATCTGCACTATATACCCACATGTAATAAACTATATGTTTTGTTTTATTCAGGAGCCGATTGAATGCTAGTTTATTTCAATATTAATTTGATTGCTAGTATAATAAATGTCTATCATCTGTTGGTAATAACGTGTCCTCCAGTTCCTGATAAAATAACCATTACCGTAAAATATAATTATAATATTACCTGGACATTACCTGGACATAAACACGGGGACGTTGTGTAATGTATTGTTCTTTCTTAATACAAAGTGCATGCTCTTTTAATATAGACTGGGATAGTACAGTTTTTGTCAAACTGAATATCAGTAACCAATACCTGCACCATAACATTACAAAATAATAGTTATAACTCGATCCACCATGCTCGAAAGACGAAAGGTATACAAAATTACAAACGACTATAAAAGCCTGTTATCATTCAAAAATAGATGTTCAAACACAAAAGGGCGCTCACTAAAAAAACACATTGGTTTAAACCACTTTTCATAACAAAATTGTTTGCATGTCTTGTTTTGTTGAAAATAGCGATTACATAGAGAGATCATCAACAACTATTTCAACCTCTTTTGTAAAACATTGAAAAAGTGTAAGCATTTTAGTTTGTTTATTCTTAAAGGGGTAGTTTAGTTTTGGTAAGGCTGAACTTTAGTAGCCAAAACCTGCACAGTAACATTATAAACTCCACCATGCTCCACCATGCTCGAAAGGTATACAAAATTACAAAAAGAGCCATTAAAACACAAGAGGGCGCTTTTTTAAAAGGCATTGGTTTCAACAATTTTCAACCAAAATTATGTATGTGATGTTTTGTTGATATAATGATTAAATAGCGAGATCATCAACAACCATTTAAAAAACGCTTTTGAAAATTTTTGAAAAAGTGCAAGCATTTTTTTTATTTTTTCAAAAAATCATCTAATTATTTGGGCCCCAAATAATTATAAGATCAGATATATTTATTGAAATTTCAGCCGTTTCTGGGTCGATTGTATGTATGTATGTATGTATGTATGTATGTATGTATGTATGTATGTATGTATGTATGTATGTACATTATGTATGTATGTATGTGTGTATGTATGTATGTATGTATGTAGTACATTATGTAAGTTCAAAAAGTTGGTCTGCGCCGATGTGGTGAACAGTCAAACAAAACATTAATAACAAACACCATAAGAAAGCATATGTATGTATGTATGTATGTATGTATCCATTCGTCTATCTATTCATTTTGTTTATTATGTATTTATGTATGCATTTATGTATTTATTTATTTATCTATATAGTTATTTTTACCATTTATTCTTTACAATTTCAGCATCTATTTTTTCTCCACTCGCGGGAAGTATTTCCCTTCTCAGCTACAAGCTGTTTTGTCAAAAGGGTCATTAATTTTTTGTTAACAATACAAAGTATTTCCCTCAGTTGCCAGCCAAAACAAAATGGGGAAGTTAACTCATAATATTGTAATAATAATTGGAAAATGGGGTATTTTGGGAACAGTAATGGGAACCAACAGCTAATAATGATAATTGAGAGCAACGCAGTGCATTGTATAGATTAAGCAACAAAATACAATTACAACATTCAACAATTACAATAAATCATCATCACAGCAAAAAAATGTGTGCATTTCGCATTTCGACTGCTGACTGAGCCACATTCGGAGCAAGTTTAGAAAGAGTGTCTATATCAATCAATGAGTAAGTAAACATAGGTTAGAATCTTGGATCAGGGTACGCGTTCATATTATTCTATCATTATTTCAACTTTTAAGATATAATTTGTTTGGCATTATCAATTTAAATCAGATAAATGTATTTATTAACTTATGTATTTTAATTATTTATTTTCCGAAATCACATTAAAAACATTGTCTCCTTTGCAGAGGATCACTCTAGGTGGCCACAATAGATAGGTTGGCCGCAATATTCAGAAGTTTGCTAAGGCTGGGTAGGGAGGAAAATCGCATTTACCTCAATTGCGTATATGAATATTTCACTTGATATAACTTACTTAAAAACAAAATAAGATTAAATCTGAAGGCAGCAAAGTTACAATTATTTTCTTTTCAATTTGACAGGAGAGGATCTGTGATATACGGAGACGAGTGGCCGACATGGCTATGGCCAGCCCTCCTGCAGAACCGAGGAAGGATCCCAACGTACTAACAGGGAAATGCTCCTTCACCTTCAACCGAGAGGCAGAGGCAAGTTAAAGTTGATTATTATATCAATAATGGGATAATGGAAACATTTATCGATAATGGCATTAATATATCGATAAGTTCTGGTTTAGAAGACGCTTCAAAAATAATTCTTATGCGAGATTGAGGAAAACTGAGTGTAGAATTTACAAAATCGCATGTATACATTCTGAAACAAAAAAACAAACGTTTAATTGTTTGATAAAAATCCGTGTAAAAAAAAGGCTGAAATATCCGCAAATTGAGTCATTCGAATGAAAATTATGGGCACTGACTAATTATGATGATAAATTAAATAACAGCTTTATAGAATGATACATTTTAGTTTGCAGTGAAAGCGTAGACGTTTTACTGACTAATTAAACAGTACCTTTCTGTCCCTTCAAAGTTAATCGCCCACAATTTTGATTTGCAAAATGCCTGAATAAGAGATTATGTAAATATTGTTTGGTGTTTAGATCGTTGGTTAATGTTATGATTTTCTGATCACCACGTCTTTTGAAAGGCATAATATCAATTGTAGACTAGTATCATCATTATCATTGTTATGATTATCAGTGTTTGTACAAAATTGTCTCGGTTTTCTTTTCAAACTTGTGAAAAAAAGAACCACGGCTTTAGCTCAAACATAACGATAGCACGATGATTTCTAAGAGGGATCGAGGATGTTGATGATCATGGCTCGCCATTCATTATTCATAAAACGATGTTATCATTTATTGTAATGATGATCAATTATAACGCTTCTTTGTGAAGTTGTGAAGCAGTGAAAGCTGAATCGCGACTTACATGACAAGGTCCCCTGAGATGTTTCGATAATGACCCCGCTGATACACCTGTCAATAGTGTTCCCAACATGATAACATATTTTCTTATAATTATTGATAAACATAGTATGCAAATTGGTATTGAGTTTCTTTACATTATCTCGAGTTCGTAGAAGCTGGATCGCGATATCGAATTCCTGAGCGGGTTCGAGGATGACCACACTGATAGTACACCTTTATTAAATGGATCCATTAATTCAATAAATAAAAAATAAAAATCAGACATCAATCGTATACCAAGATTCTGCTGATGTGACAGTTTGATAGAAAACGAAAAATTGTTACCTAATGAAATATTGTATCACATGCTGCCCATTGATTTTGGCTATACAATCGAAAAGCATTCCAGAACGCTTTTTAAATCAATCATGGATATTTCCATAGTGAGGGAAATATTTAAAAATCAAAGCCAATAATGATCATTATGGTGTTTGAGAGAAAACGTGCAAGAAAGTGGAAAGATATACGAATAAAAACAAAGACAGAAAAGGAAGGGAGGCGGTAGAGAAGAAAAAAAAAAAAAAAAAAAACACCCAAAACTTGGTGTCTCTGTCTCATAATCTAAGCAGAATGGGTGTCCCATTTTATATAGTGAATTCGCAGCGTCCCTCTCTGTTCAGCGATCTTTCTTTCTTCCTCTTTATTTTTCATTAATGTATCTTTAATATCTCTAATAGTTGGAGGATAATCCTTCGTTCTACTATTAACAAATATCATACTTTTTATCAAAAGTATAACGTGATTTAATAATTGGTCTTCCCCTGCATTGCTAACCTTCATTCCCACATGAACCCCTTTCCAATCTATATTTTTAAATTCTTTTAAATCAAATTCATTACCACAATCTACCCAAATCATTCTTACTTTTTCACAAGAAAAAAACAAGTGTTCATACGTTTCCTGCATTTTATGACAAAAAGAGCATAAATTACTATTTACTATATAAAAAGTATACATATGTTTTTTTTGTATAAATAAGGTTATAGAGCAATTTGAATTGAAACTCCCTCAGTGTACTATTAAGCGTAGATTTTCGGGGACGTACAAAAATATTCTCATTGTCCTTTCCAATAACATTATATAAGTGTTCTATATTGCGAACTGCAAAAGACTTCTCTACCCTTAAATTTAACAAATGTGCATATATACTTTTTGAAGTTATACCACATAATAAATAATCTTTTTCATTCAATCGAAACTCCAAATTTAATTCAGTATCCTCTATCACATTATAATTTCTACTTAACAATTGTTTCCATATAAATGGTATATTTTCAAATATTTGTTTTACTATATCAATCTCTGACCTGTCTAAGCCTTATCTAATACATTCGTGAACAGATTTTATTCTGCCATTACAATCAACTATATGATGTATTTTATAGACATTTTTCAAAAATAATTTTTCATTAAAATAAATCTTTCCATTAATTCGAATGAATCTATTATTAAATAAAATTTCATTTCTACTTCCAGTTTCCTTTAATAAAAAATATTTTGAACCAATCCAAACTTCTAACATTTCCCTATAAAAAACCGGAAGTGACAAATTCAATAAATCGAATGAAACATTACAAAAAAGCACCATCAGACCTCCTACTTCCCAAGTCAAAAATGTAAAAACTCTTTTTTCCATCCCATCATTGATTCCCCCAAAATGAGTCTCTTAATCCACATTATTCTCTGTGTACGAATAAATAATTGAAAAGTCGTCATTTTTAATCCCCCCTTTTCATATTTCAAAAAGGTAACTTCTCTTTTAATTTTGTCTTTACCATGCCACAAAAAATCAAATGTCAGTCTATTTAAATCTGTTATGACCCATGGCGGTACTGGGGTGAGTGATGATACATATATTAATTTAGAAATCACAAACGTCTATATCAATTGAATTTTTCCCATCAAATTCAAGTCCAGCTGTTTCCACCATATTAATACATTTCTAATTCTACTTAAAATTTCTTTATAATTAATTATTTCTTGAATTTCTGGATCCAAAGATAAATATATACCCAGTATTTTAATCAAACGAACTATTTTACCAAAAGGAGTTACAACTTCTCTACCATGAAGAGGTCCTAATAACAAAACATATGTTTTGTCTCGATTTATTTTTAATCCCGATATTAATGCAAACGTCTCAAATGTTTCATTTAATTTTATTAACGAACCCTTATCTTTAACAAAAAGCGTCATATCATCTGCGTATAAAACTTGTTTAATGTGTGAATTTCCCAAAATAAACCCTAACATTTCCTTATCAGCCTTAATGGAGCGTACCAGTGGATATATTACCATTACATACATAACTCTGAGCTCCCTTATAGAGAGTGCGAACCCATTTACAAAATGAAGTCCCAAAACCAAACATATTCAACACCTTTTGCACGAAATCGTGAGAAACAGTATCAAATGCCTTTTTAAAATCAATATAGCTAATAAAAACCCTGGTATATTATTTGTTTTAGTATAAAAAATCATATCATCTATTAATCGTATAGCCTCGCCTATATTCCTCTCTTTAAGATATCCTACTTGGTCTATACTAATAATTTCATCTAATACTTTCTTAACCCTAACAGACAACACCTTAGCTAAAATGTTATAATCTACGTTTAACTATGATAAAGGCCTATAATTTGTCATTTGTAAGGGGGTTTACCCTCCTTTTGAATCAATATTATAACGGCTTGTTTTTGTGAAGAAGATAATTCTTCTTTAATGAATGCTTCATTTAAAGCACTAACCACAATATCACCAATGACAGACCAAAATAATTCATAAAATTCTACACTTAAACCGTCATTCCCGGGTGACTTATTACATTTCATTTCTTTAAAAACCTTTATACATTCACCTTGAGTAATGTTACTTTCACATAATTCCTTTGATTCTAAACATAATTTTGGTAAATTTTCAAAAAATAAACTATCATTAAACATACCTACATCAACATCAAATTTTGAATATAATCCAACATAAAACCTTTGTATTTCACAAATAATTGTATTCATATCAAAACTTATTTTTCCTCCTACCACTAATTTACGAATTATTGTCTTCTTTTTATTTGATTCCATTAATTGTACAAAATATTTAGTATTTTGCTCCCCTCTCTCATAAAAAGATGCTCGAGATCGAACTTTCAGTCACTCATTAATATATTCATAACATTGTTTTAACTCCTTCTTTTTATTTTCTAATAATTTCTTTCTTCCTTTTCTGCCAATTATTTTTCAATTACACTTATATCATTTTCAAGATTTTGTACTTTCTCTTTCCTTTTTCTCGATTTTTCTTTCGAATATTTCCTAATAAAATTACTAATTTTAATTTTCAAAAAATCCCAATACACTCTGACATCTTTTATTTCTTTTTCATATATATTCCTTAATCTCATTATTTCCTCTTTCATCTGTTTTACAAAAACCACATCACCACATAAACTATTATTAAATTTCCAATAACTACCTTTATTTTTAATTGAGCAATTAGGCAAATTATACAAATGTAACTGAACCGCAAAGTGATCCGGTGCAATTGATGGGATTATATTACATTTTAAAACTATTTGTTCTTAATTCTCAGTAATAAAAAAATAATCTAAACGACTTTGTATAAAGGGGTTAATTTGTCTATACGTATATTGTTTCTTCAAACCATTTTTCCCCGCCAAATATCTAACAAAGTCCATTTGTCCTTATAATTATCAAAATGTTTTTAAAATATCGACTGTACCTCTCTTTTACTACTTCCTGAATAATCTAAATCAATATTATAAATCGTATTAAAATCGCCTCCCATAATTATTGGCTTACCATTAATATTCATTGTATCCAAAATGTTATCAATATTACTCAAAAACTCTATCTGTTCCAACGATTTCTCCCTTACTGGAAAGTACACATTTATTAATATTAATCTTAATCCCTGGATAATACAGTCTAAAATAACATCTCCCTGCATTATCAGAGCGCACTTGAAGAACCTGAATATCTAACTTAGAGTCTATCAAAACCGCTACTCCCCTACTGTGATTTGTCCCGTGACTAAAATATATTGTTCCATCCCACGAAGAACCCCATTCATCTTCAACATCCTTAGTGCTATAAGTCTCCTGCAAAAAAACTACTTCTACTCGTTTATCCCTTAACCAAGTAAAAATACCACCCCTTTTTGTTCTTTCCCTTATTCCTTTAACATTCAAGGATAAAAAATTGCAAGTAAACGATATATTATCAAGATCCATTACAATATTTTAATATCAATACATAATCATATTAACTTTCTCATCATTTCTATTTTTAAATAACAAAAGTATCGAGACAGAGACACACACTTTCCTAGCCTAACGTTCATAAATTTGAGTGTTTCAAACAAAGGGGAACTACCGCCTTGACCCTTGAGAAAAGAAAGGAGAGAAAGCAAACAGCAACAAGAAGAACAATACAAAAGAGAAAGAGAAAACCCGAAGAAATCGAATCGAACCACCAAGTGCTCAGTGTACAAACAAAATAACTCTACCATCCGTAATATGAGCCGCCACCCATCCCTCTATTACAAAAATTAAAAAGTTAACACAGCATCTGGCCTATCACCCGGGTATGTTAATCACTGCCTTAACCCCATTCCATTATCAATTCCCAATAATCTTTACATACTCTCGATAAATTAGTGAATTCGTGGAAGTTGTATCGCGACAATGGATCCCTGGTCGCGTTCGAAGATAACCACGCTGATTGCACACCTTTCGTTGATTTTCCAAGAACGAGATCCGTCGAAATATGATTTCTGATGATTAATAATATACTAATCTTTACAGAACCTCGAGGAATCTCATGTTAGTTCTTGGAAGCTGAATCGCGATAATGGATATCTGAGCGCGTTCGACGACGACCATGCTGATACCCCGTTCATCATCGTCCCCAGCATCAGGTCCTTCACAAGGCACCGACACGACAGACAAACCTTCTGCCTCGAGTTCGGACCCGAACATCGCCATCTCAACATCTTCCTCTTCATACAGGATCGGAAGTACGTGTCAAAAATATATATAAATATACAATTGTCGCTAGTCTATCGTGCAGTGATTGAAAATTACACAGTGGTGTAACCAGAAATGGGGGGGGGGGGGGGGGGGGGCAGGGTAACTTGCCTCAATATCTGCATGCACCTTTTGGCCAACATCCCAGAAATCTACTACCAAATTCAGAATGTAGAAGTAATAGGGTCAAATTTGGGTTTAGGGTTGGATTCCAGATCGGGTTCCTAATTGGATATTGGGACTCGTCATAGGCATGTGATAGGGGCGCGTGTTTAGTACATAATAATGCACCGGGTGTAAACTAAATTATGTCGTGATTTTTTGTATCAAATTTTATCGAGAAGCAAGTATTTATTGGATTAATTCTCATTTAAGCAGATGATAGCTGAAAATTGCGAAATTGTGTTGGGTGTGGATTTGTTGGATACTTAACACTGTATACAGATCAAATAAGTATCCCATTTCTTTGTCGTCAGGAGGCAGATAATCCTTAGATGGGGTAATGGACTATGTGTAACCTTGTGCAGTTGTGTGGTATATTACACAATCTTACTCAACTATGGTTCATAATTATACAGAACACTACTTTTATTAGACAACTAAAATTGAAGTACCGTATTGGCTAGAGAACCTGGCCAGCCACACACAGCACAGTGCGCCATTGACTTTGTACACGCGCCGTGCGCTGTGGCCGAGTTCACCTGCCCCGCGATAAATTGAACCTTCGTACATAAAATCGCGCCGGTTTTTGTTATCGAAATGAACTACTGAGCGTAGATCTACAAAAGCGAGAATTAAAGATGAATTCCAGTTTTGGGAAAGAAGCCGAATACATCTATATTGATCATTATTGTTGAATAAGTATTGAAAATTTGAAATAGGGCTTGTGTGGTAAAATCGGAACCTAAGCATCGTTAAATACATAAATATCGGAAGAAATCCAATATCCGCCTGTGAAATTTATAAATCCACCGTCCGTTCGGACCTGTTACCGCCGCTAGCGCGCGCTGGGGGAGATATCGACAAGCTGGGGACAAGCCCGTATAGCGAACACCTCGTGTACTCGCACGTGGTCATTGTACGTAGCGTATGGGCGATTCCGAGTTGGCGATCTCTATCTGCAGACGATCAATTTACAATTTTGCAAATATATCAATTAGTAGGCGGTTTCTTGGCAAAATTTGTATCATATATTAGTCAAAACATATTCTTTCACATGATTGGTAATAGGAGCTTCCATTTCATTTGTTGATAGGGGGGCGTTTCCAAAACTGGCCTTCATCTTTAAGGTCCTACAAATTGAAACCTCCAAAAAATCGGGAAAATGTTTTTAAAAATAACAATTTCGGATTGTAAAGACTGACTTTCAAGCGGTTTTCTGGATAACCAGGAGGAATACACAACAGCAAGAAGTATGTATTTTATGAGCAATACTGTAAGCAGATAAATTGTTTGATATAAGTTTCAAGTCACTTCAGTGCATTCTCGGCAAATCTAATTTCAAATTTATCAAAGATACAGAAATTACAGAATAGATATGCAAGACTTGTTTTAAATGTGGACCGCTTTACATCTAAGTGTTTTTTGTTAGCTACACTGAATTGGCAATCGGTGGAACAAAGAATAAAATATCATTATTGTGTAATCATGTATAAAGCTTTAAATAATATGACTCCAGTGTATATTGAATTATTGATAGAACGGCGCACCACTCATTATGTAACTCGATACACATTGAGAAGCCCTCTCACAGTACCTTATCCTCGTATTGAATATATGAAGAGATCATTTGTCTATACAGGTAGTTCGCTATTTAATAAACTTCCTATTTCCATCCAATATAGTTCCTCATTAAGTATTTTTAAAAAGAAAAGTAGAAGTGCAATAAACTTGTTATAAGTACATATTTATGACCCATTATTACTGTTATATTTAAACTGGTTTTTACTATAATTCTCAGTAATAATGTATTTATCAGGTAGGGTGATTGGGGTAGATGAATGCATGTTGATGTATATATTTTTTATTGTATTTTTGTTTGTATTTCCATTTAATTTACGATGTTGTTTATTATTTAATGTATAGATTATGTTTTTAACTATATTGTAATATATATTTATACGTCTCATACAGGGCGCCGCTGTAAAGCAGTTTTTTAACTGAACGGCCTACCCTGTATGAAAACATGAATAAATATATAATAAATAAATAAAATTCATCACTGTCCTTTTGCTGGCCAGGTACTCCCCCGGCCAGGTTATCTGGCCTCTACGGTATACAAGCCACACTTGTCCCCGGATTACCTATATTGTTTCATATTTCTCCAGTGCTGCTGATGAGTGGGAAGACGTGTTACGTAAGCTAACTGGAGCTGAACTTTCTCGCAGACGTCGCACCAAGACAGAAGGAGGAGGACATGGCATGGACCGGCTCATGCGGGCTTCCAGGCGCTCTGGACCAGCCGCACCTCAGGGATTTACGGTAAACAGTTTTAGTCTCTCTCTATACAGTTTGAGTAAAAAAAACACGAAACTGGATAGCATATAAATATGTTGATATTGGTATCACTCTGAGCACTTCACGCTTCACCAAACACGACCTTATTATCCAAAGTCATGCAAAAACTACCTGTATATGCAAGTTTGCATTGTTCTTATTTTGTAAATGGTTGCATCTGTTGTCTGATTTTTAAAAATAACTTCATCCAACATGTCCTATTCAGGGCCTCCTGCCTCCAAACAGTGGGATTGCTGATGGGACATGTTAGGGTGGGGGATCCCCTTCCACCTGTTCGATTAGTCAATTATGCATAATGTTTGTACGCACTTATTATTAAAGGGATAGTTGAGTTTTGGTGAAGAGAGTATAGTTTTGGTCAAACTGAATTTTAGTAACCAAAACCTGTATCATTATACAGGGTGGCCCAGAAAGGATGCAGCACCTACGATCGTTAATTTCATCAACACCATCGACCAAATGTCATTGTTTTGATTGGGTAGAACATTCCTTTTCCAACAAAATGATACCATGAGCATTGATTTTGGGTAAGGCGTTTGGATCCTACGGCCATTTTTCTGAGGCTATGTCATTTCCTAAATTTGCTACTTTTTCGTCTCCAGCGATCCTCGGAACACTGAGACATTCTCGCCCCACGGCCTGCCGTATTAGCTGTACATAATTATGGCTCACATTGTCCTTCTTACAAAGGGAAAGTAGTGCATGACTTTGGATCAGGCGCGGTGATACGTTCGGAAAACACATTGCATTGGGGGGGGGGGGGGGGGGGGGGGGGGGGGATTAATGTTTGTGAACAATGCTCCCCCCCCCCCCCCAATGCATTGTGTTTTACAAACGTGTCGCCGCGCCTGCTTTGAATAATAAGGTCGCATTCGGTGAAGCGTAAAGCGCTCAATGATATCATTTGAAAAGCAATTTCCAAGATTTAAAATGATACCAATATCTGTTCAGAATTTCGGTTTCGTTTTATTTTGTACTCACACTGTATTTATCCAATCTCTGTGGTGCCAAATCACACTCTATATCCCGCTATACACTACTCACAACATATAAGTACCCCCCTAGCATTTTTTCATATATCTCAAAAAGTATTTCACCGATTTTGATCATTCAAACGGTAATGGATGCGCAATTTTCTTACGCACAAAACATCTTTATTGAAGATTACCCGACACACAAATCTATTATGTAATCCACTACTACTGCTGCATTGTTCTTAGTGACACCATTTTTCAAAAGCATGCATTTTTTCCAAAACAATACGCCTTTCAATATGAAATTGCTGGGGATTAGAATGGCCGAAGTCATGTCCTCTTTTCATCTTTATTGGAGTTGGCCTAATTCACTAATCTGTTATGTAATTCAATACTATGCACTGCATTGTTCACAGTGGAACCAGTTTTCAAAAGCTTACTCGTGTACAAAATGTACCCACTATGCCAAATAAAACTGAAAGTGCAACTTTTTTTTGGGCACTTTGTTTTAGAAAATTCATTTTTTAATGATGAAAACGTAACGCTGTGGCAACCATTTACCACTCACATTGTGCGTAAGAACATTGCGCATCCATTACCGTTTGAATGATCAAAATCGGTGAAATACTTTTTGAGATATATGACAAAATGCTAAGGGGTACTTACTTGTTGTGAGTAGTGTATATCCCGATCACTGTAAAACTGTTCGATAAGTCAATATGAATAATGTTTGTACGCACTATTAAAGGGATAGTTGAGTTTTGGTAAAGAGAGTATAGTTTTGGTCAAACTGAATTTTAGTAACCAAAACCTGCATCATTATATAACAAACTAACAGTTATAACTCCACCATGCTCGAAAGGAATACAAAATTACAAATGACTAAGCAAAAAGCCTGTTATCATTTAAAAAGTGCCATTAAAACTCAAGAGGGCGCTCTCTAAAAAAAACATTGGTTTCAACCATTTTAAATAGAATATTATGCATGTTTTGTTGAAATAGTGATATTTAAAAACCTCTTTTGTACATTTTTGTAAAGAGGAAGCATTTAAAAAAAATTATCGAATAATTGTGAGGTTCACAATGGTTATGTTTAGGGATTTTTTTTAACGATTTCTGAACCGATTTTGATCAAATAAAGGTTATTCCGTCATCAAAATGGAATGCTCTTTCAAATTTTACACTCAGTTTTTCATTATCTCACCAGAAAATGATTCTGTGTAGCGCCCTCTATACCAAAAGTAAACTATCCCTTTAATGCGATAATCATAGAGCTATTATACAACTCTATTATTAAAGACTCAGAGCATAAGCGATTACTGTATACATGATCCTATTATACAGTAAGTATTGTCACCCTCCTTGTCATATGTTAGATGATTTTCATATCAGTGGGGTCTGAAATGACACAAAGCAAACAGTAAGTGGAAAGAGGGGTCAACTTACTTTAATTACTACTTTGGATTTGTATGGGAAGATATTCACCTCTATTTTATGTTGCTAACCTTGAAGAATCTACATTGATTGCAGCATTATTGAAAGGGAAGCGTTCGAGATCGAGTCTTCGCAAACTTGCCAATCTGACAATTCAGATATAAAGTATAAGGCGCAGACATGTTACTGTAAGCCCCAAGTAACGATTTGTATTTTATATTAAAATATATTGCCACTGTTAAAACAAAATCAAAATAATATGCAGAAGAGCAATAGCATCTTTTATAGCAAGGTTGGTATATAGGGGGTGGCAAAAACGGTGACAAAACGGTATAATGATGCTGTTTCGATTTACATACGCCGGTCATCAGATCGCACACACTCGCAATCGTGAGGTGCACTTTCTGCTCCCTTGAGAGCAATGCATTCATACATGCATGCATACAAGTTCCACTCCTATCTGGTCCTCATCGTATGAACCGGGTTAGAGAGCATCAATAGTGGATAATTAGAATGGTTGAAAGGAAAAACATAACGGACACACGCTGCTTTCGAGCTCGGGAATAGTAGACACATCTTATAGGTGTATTTTAAACGAAGTGATACCATTCAATAATAGA
Source organism: Echinarachnius parma (assembly GCA_037951105.1). NCBI lineage: Eukaryota > Metazoa > Echinodermata > Echinoidea > Clypeasteroida > Echinarachniidae > Echinarachnius > Echinarachnius parma. The sequence goes on along the minus strand of JBAMJV010006359.1, from coordinate 8,216 downwards.
TCTAATTAATTTTCTAACGAACAATTTAATTAATATGTCGGTTAAAAGAATGGAACAGGAATGCTTTCGAATAGTTTACAACTAAGAAAGATTGATGCTTTTTCAATTGAACCATAACAATATTTACAGAGTTTATAACGAATTCCATGATGACTTCACATATATTTTTTTTCCCTCAAAGGTCACATGCGACATTCCGATCGAAGAGGACATTAATTCTCCCGTAATAGAGGCCCCTCTGCAAACATCTGAAACATATGGAGACGCTTATGATGGAGCCACAGGCCATACTGCTGCAACCCCTGCAAGTCCTGCTCTAACTGCCACCACAGTTCCTGCTCCTGCCACCCCAGTTTGTACTATTACCACCCCAGGTTGTTCCTCTGCCATCCCAGTTCAATTCTCTGACCATGTTGGAATGCTACAAAATGATCTAGAGACTCCCCGACGTGAACCGGTTGAATTGCACATTGGTGATTTCTTGGGCTACGACAATTTGACCCAATCAACTAGTCCACCAAGTGACCGGAACAGCGACGAATTGGATGAGGACGGAGTTAACAAAAAGCTAACCGATGTAAGAATTTGTTTGGACACGCCAAGGAACGACTCGCAATCAGAAAGAGCCGAAGAGGAGCAGAAAGTGGCTAGCGGAAATGCCAGAGATCTACTCTCACTTCCAAGGTCACTGCACTCTGAAGGTTCCGTCACGTAAGACCATAATACGAATGTCTTGCTTCGTAATAATATTTTGAATTCCTATCAAAACTGTTTAGACATGTGTCTCGACGCTCTCCACTGGTTTGCAATAAAAACCCAATCTGTCCGAACACAACAAAGAGTCAGGAATAACTCCTTCCCATATACAGGGTGGCCCCCAAAAAACGGAATGGGGCACCAAAATATAGTAACCGATGTATTATGTCTGATGAAAATCAGACTGTTTCCCAGTAAATGCTAAATTGGCTAACTTTACCGACCCATGGCTTCAAAAGTACCGACCCATGGCTTCAAAAGTACCGACCCATGGCTTCAAAAGTACCAACCCATGGCTGCAAAAGTACCGACCCATGGCTAATTTACCGACGCATGACTGGAGAAAAATTTGATTTTCACATTTAAAACAAAAATGTAATGATTTTTTTATATCAATTTCAAAATTCAATTTATTTTTTTAAATAAAAAAAATTAAAAAAATAAATAAATTTAATGATATCATTTTTTTTTTTTTTAATGATAAAACAAAATTGTATATCAATTTTAAAATAAATTTTTTTTTTATTATATAATTTTTTTTTTTTTTTACGATCCACGAAATATGCCAGTGCATCATTTGTTTTATAAAATGAGTGCAAAAAAAAATGTGAAAATCAAACTAAAGAGAGCCATGCATCAGTAAAAAACTTTCACATGCTAATTGACCAATCAGAATGCAGGGATTCTTCTACCCATTTTATAACGCGCACTGTTGTTAGTGTGCACTCAGCCGTGTGCCGAGAGAATGGGCATGCTCGCTGAATGGTATTACGGGCAAGGAGTGCGGTTAAACTGGCATGAATCGGCACCTGACATGGTCTCACTCACTGCGTCCTTGAAACGACCTGACCAAAATTACAGTTCTTGGTATCGTTTTTCATTGGAAAGGACAACCTATCCGATGAACATAAACATTGTGGTATTATATTTTGGGAAGTGCCCCGTTCCGTTTTTTGGGGGCCACCCTGTATAGTTCTATTATACAGTTGTTAAAGGGGTAGTACAGTTTTGGTAAGGCTGAACTTTAGTAACCAAAACTGGACAATAACATTATAAACTAATAGTTATAACTCGACCATACTCGAAAGGTATACAAAATTACAAACGACTAAGTAAAAAGCCTGTTATCGTTCAAAAAGAGCCATTAAAACACAAGAGGGCGCTTTCTAAAAAGGCATTGGTTTCAACCATTTTTCATACAAAATTATGCATGTGATGTTTTATTGAAATAATGATTAAATAGGGAGATCATCAAAAACTATTTTAAAAATGCTTTTGACAATTTTTGAAAAAGTGCAAGCATTTTAAATTTTTTTTGAAAAAATTATCTAATTATTTGGGCCCCAAATAATTATAAGATCAGATATATTTATTGATATTTCAGCCGTTTCTGGGTCAATTTTGACCAAATAAAGTTTATTCTGCCATTCAAATTGCATGTTCTCTCAAATTCGACACTCAGTTTTTCATTACATCACAACAAATTGTGATGTGCAGCGCCCTCTCTACCAAAACTAAACTACCCCTTTAACTGGTGGCATGGTGGAGGGAAAAGCACGGAATGTTCCACTCCCGAGGGATTTTAAATGCTATTGAGGGAAGTCCCGAGACGTAGTCGAGGGACTTTTTTTCTTCACGAAATAGCATTTTAAATTCCCGAGGGGAACATTCCATGATTTTCCCGACAGCAAAGTTAACAACTGTTTTATCATCTGATTGCCATGTAACAGTGCCATGTAATATCCAAAAATATTACATGGCAGCTCATGTACTGTATTTACTAAGTCAGGTGATAAAAAGTAATAGTATCTCTCGTATTCAAAGTATTCAAATATTATACAATCGATGATTCAAGTACTATTTTGTTCATCAATACATTTGTACGCTTTGTTGGAAGGAGTTGAATAAAACAGAAATTTTCACAGAATTTTCATTTCTGTCAACTTTAATTTATCGGGCAGTTCCCCTCACTATATATCCGTCACACATCTCGTTGTTCAATTCATTTTGTATTCGTATTACCAATACAAGCGTGTAACAGGTTTCCATGCCCGTAGCCAGATGGTTTGCATTCATAAAGGTCCACTTTTTTTTTTATCGGTCTCGGACATCTAAACCAGTGGTCTCGGGCAACAATCGGTCTTTTTGATGACCCCCCCCCCCCCCCCCTCCCCCGGTTACACAACTAAACCAGTGGTCTCAGTCTCGGCCTCGAACATTTCGGGCGACGGATCGCAGAAAATAATGCACTTTCATCAACCCTTCGTCAGTAGTCGCACATGTCAACAAAGTAACTATAGATCCCAGTGTAGCAAACATACATTTTGTCAAATAAATGTAAGAAATCGTCACCCCTTGTTCTCATCGTCTATCAATGTCTTGTTTTATCCCTTTGTTTTGGTTCCCATTTTCTCGCCAGAGATCGACTCTCACTTCCAAGGTCACTGCACTCTGAAGGTTCCGTCACAGACATGACAGAGGGCTACATCCAGTGCCACATAACGTAAGACCATAATACGAATGTCTTGCTTTATAATAACTAGCAATTTACCCGTCACCAGATCTTTGAGTAAGATAATGTTGTATGTTGTATTTTTGTATTTCGTTATTTTTTGTATCTGGAATCTCTGTTTGTATGGTTATGATATGGGCAAGTTATTGTTTATGATTTAATCAGTGTATAATTAAAAATTGTGTCAGCAGTTCGTCAAGTTCGGCATCCAATCACTAAATATACGTACATTACAAAATATTAATAGTAACAATGGGCCCATGCAGGCTATGAGAGAGAGAGAGAGAAAGAGAGAGAGAGAAGGGGGGTGAGGGGGAGGGGGTGGAGGAGACGTATGCAGTGTGAGTAGGGTACTGGACCTACCGTAAATGTTTGAATAGAAGCGCTATGGTACATGGCTCTGTACGTTGTCTTTAAAATAGCGTCAGCTGAGTCCAAAAGTAGGAAGTTTCCCGAGACGTTGAACGCAATTTAAATGTGAATGATAATGAATATTGATGATGAATAATGACTACTAAATGTAAGTTGGTTTACAGGAAGCTTGCGATTTAAATAAACGATTGTATCAAAAAGGGTATTATATAAGCGATTACTGATTCGAATTCCTTACTATAATGCTGTTCTAAGCCACCACTATTAACAAAGGCTAAGTCTTGTATCGGGACTATTATCTTTACTGCATGATTGTGGAAAAACAATGTTTCGCTTTACGTGCTCATAGGGAAGTATATACTTGTAAGTAGCTTTTCGCATTCGCACTTCCCTTGGTCTGAGTGTTTATGAAGAAAATATATAGTAGCAAGAGGGTGAGACATTTAAAAAATGAAATTTCAAATGAATGGCAAACAATAACACATTGGATATTATGATGGGTCTCATCAACAAGAGTCATATATAAATTAAGTCAACATCTTAATGTATATAAAATTCAATGTTACATTTTTTAGGTCTTTAAGGAGATTTAGACTCCATGCAGACAATAGAATATCAACACCCGATATTAATTAAATTACTATGTAACAGTATATTTAGATGAATCCCCAGAGTTGAATATAGGGATAATCATCATCGAGAAGTCGTGCCCTCAGCTCAGTATATAGAAAACAAAAACGAGCGAATCGTTTACTAGAATCGCGAATGTTTCTTTCTTTTATTCCATATGATGATACCTTAGATGAATCGTAAATAAAGGTTGTTCTTGGCAACCATTGATGCTTGCCCGACATACATTCAGCTTGCTTGACGAAATAGCAGCTGACGGTGCAGAATGTATTCTGTCAACGATTAACGAAAGAAATTCAATGATGTCCGATTTAACTTGATATTCAAGCAGGGGGAAATTCTATTCCATCATTCTATTGTCATACAATGGGATCGTGAATAAGTACTTAGCGAATCATTGGTTGTCTTTTGTTAATCATTGAAAGACCAAATTTTGCACCAGTCAGCTGCTATTCCGCCAGGCAAGCTGAATGGAGAGCGGGCAAGCATCAATTGTTGCCATTAACAGCCTTTATTCAAGAATCCATGATATTGTATAATCATAGATGGAATTCAAGAAAGACACGTTCGTGATTCTATTGTGCCTCCAGTCTTAACGTTATTGCATGAATATAAACAGTGTTTTGTTGTTATTTCTTATATTCCTGTACTAAGGGCATGCCTTCTCGAAGATGAGTATCCCTATGCTCAACTGGGAAAATTCATAGGAATATAAAAATGCACTAATAATAATTTATCATTATACCATTCTTAACAAAAACAATCCAAACAAGGCGATAGCCGTAAAGTGTCTCGCCCACTTGCGCGCACTTGACCTCATTTGACCTTTGACCTACTTATGTGACCTTTGACCCCAGAATATCATGGAGGCCAATGTAGGGCATCTACCAATCAAGTTTGGTTACGAACAGATGCAGGGTTGGAAAGTTATTCAAATTTTCGTAAGCGTCACGGACAGACGGACGGACAACCAGACGGACGGACGGACGCAATTTGAATCCCTCATACCCCAGTCACACCGCAAACCGAATCCAGACCGACACGAGACCGAATAATTCGGGGACGTTGCGAGGACGTTCGGGGTGATAGCGGTTTGGTGTCGAAGTGGTATCGGAATTGTCGGTCTCTTGTCGAGGTCCAGTTCTGACTCCGAATTTGTCGGAGTGGGTTCTTTCGAGCGTGCTTGAAAGAACCCACTCCGACAAAGTATCGGGGTGCTTGCGGGGACGTGTCGGAGTCGTGTCGGGGACGGTTCGGGGAATTCGGGGAGGATTCGGAGTGGATTCCATCTGGTGTCGGAGTGAAAATTCGGGCTGGGTTCGGTTTTGATGCCATCTGGATTCGGCCGATCTGAAACCGCAAGAAAAAAGAATGGAAATGTTGTATCCAAATGATGCCCGCAACTACACCGATATCAAACCGAATCAAGACCGAATAGCCCTGCGATATTTACCCACTTAAAAGCACATCCGGTATTTGGAAGAGGGTTGATATCTTGGGCATATTTACCAATAATTTGTTTCTGGAAAAAAATATATCCTCTATTGCTTTGAGCCGTGCTATGAATATAATTATAGTCAAGAAATTTGTTTAAATACAAGAACTAAAAGCAATAAAATGTATCAACCCACAAATTTTCGGCAACAGCACTATTATGTATATTTGTAAGTGGCATGTTAGAGAGTCGATAATTGTCGGGTGACACACGCTCACACACACACACACACACACACACACACACACACACACACACACACACACTTACGCTCATTCATACAAACACGTACTAAAGATGCACTAATACAAAATTATATGTAATATAAAGACCACCATCCCATAATGTACGTACTTAAGCTGAACTAATAGTTTGATTGGGGTCTCTTTCATCATACTTGAAAGATATTCATAATTGATTTCTATGATATATACTATTTTTATTTCATGAGTGGACCTCGTACACAATTATTACGTTATGTATGTTCACGATTACTTTGAAGAATGAACGTCCACTGATCATTCCGAGGTAATGACATGTCATGTGACCGAGTTATGTGCGAATTGCAACTCCCCTACTCATTACACCAACGTCATTCACAGTTTGAATTCTCCAATAGAGATTTTCGAAATTTAAATACGTTAAGCAGACATCAAAACAACGTGCCCCAAAACCTGTTCTTAAATTGGTGATATGAATACAACGAGGTATGTGAAAAAACACTCGGAAGTTTGTGGACACTGCTAATAGATCCTTTTTAAGTAATTTATGAGTCTAGAAGTTAAGTAGACACAACTAAAAACATATACAATCACTAATGATAAAACATTCCTGCTGTTGAATGACCTTTTATTTATATCATTATAATATTCAATTCAAACATATAAAGAAACTGACCAGAGAATGTGATTGAAAAGGAGCAAAAAAACGGGATTTGAACCCGAGACCTATGGATTGCTAGTCCGGTGCTCTTACCAACTGAGCTATAGAAAACCCCCGAGAAAACCCTAGTATGGCGCTCGTCCCTGAAACCCCTTAATTTTCATTGCTCGAGTGGTCAGAAGCTATTATAAACCTGACATAAGCCCGAAGGATAGAAATCAACTTGGTGATATATATTCGAGGGATCACCAAAATGATACAGCTTTTTAAAATAATTGATTCAAACACATACATAAACGGACCAGAAATATATAATGTGATTAGAATTAGATAATAATATTCAGTGAAATATTCCATAATTTCACTTTCAAAAGAAGCAACATAATATAGCCAGCTCCCTCCAAGTACAAGTCATATGTTGTTTCATTTAACATGTTTAGGTTCATGATTACTTCATCTTGTACTTTGACAAAGAATCATAAATCAGACAAAAATTCGCAAACAATCATTTTCGTAATGTTGAGTTGGGATATAGAACATGAAACTGATATCAGAAATGATTATTGTTCAGATGTAGAGTAAACCCAAGTGTCGTATTTATACTAGTTGAATGAATTCGGGCAGCGTTCCATGTGAGTTCGGAATTGTCGGTTTCATGTCGGGGTCCATTCAAATATTATCGGGGTCGTATCGGTCTTGATTTGGCCGAATGCAAACCGAATTCACGCGATGAATAGAAGACCGAATGATTTTGGTGTGACTGCTAGCCCCAGTTCGGTCTCTTGTCGGAGCCCGATAAAGCGAAATTTGTAATTTAGTTCGGTTTGGTGTCGATCTGGGTTCGGTCTTGCGGTGTGACTAGGGTATTAGTCTCCCTCCACCTACGGTCGACAAAAACAAACCCTAACCCTAACCTAGACATCATTTTTGTATGTACATAGATCAAATTTTACAAAGATCGAAATGCGGTGTGATATTATTAGCACATTTAAGTTTCACCTATAATGTTTTCATATCCGATGTAAATATTTGTTGTCCGCAATTCTCATTTTAGAAAATCAAGGAGTCTAGGAAATTTAGTGACGGAGCTGATAATCAATTTTATGGAGGCTGACTATTTTCTCCATAAATACTTAAATCACGGAAAGTGTGGATGCGAAACACTAATCTCATGTATACCTCCCAATGCAAATTTGACTCGGAACGTAAATGTTTTCCCACCTGCAAGAGAGGTCTATAGGCCCCATTTAAATTAGCCTTTGTTGAAAGTGGTGGCTTTGAACATCTATTAAGGAATTTGAATCAGTAATCTGTTATATAATACCCTTTTTGATACAATCGTTTATTTCAATCGCAAGCTACCTGTAAACCAACTTACATTTAGTAGTCATTATTCATCATCAATATTCATTATCATTCACATTTAAATTGCGTTCAACGTCTCGGGAAACTTCATACTTTTGGACTCAGATGACGCTATTTTACAGAGCCATGTACCATAGCGCTTCTATTCAAACATTTACGGTATTGGACATAGTAACACATAGTGTTCAGAACAAATACAAATAG